>WYDI02036262.1:0-43158 GCA_009867235.2 Psittacus erithacus | reverse complement strand
CCGGCTTCCCCTCCTCCCTGGCAGAGCATGAGACTGAGAAAGTCCTTGGTCAGAGTAAACATTACTGAGCAGCAACTGAAAACATCAGTGTTATCAGTGCTGTTCCCAGGCTGAAAGTCAAAAACACAGCGCTGCACCAGCTAAGAAGGAGAAAAATGACTGCTACTGCTGAACCCAGGACATATGGTCTATAAACAACTGAAATTATAATGCTCCAGCTGGAAGGATCAGTGACTAATTTTGTGAAATCAACAGAATAGGGAAAAAGACTTTGTAAGTAGGAACAGCTATGGTTTCTTTGAGACAACACTGACTTTTTGATTTTGTATTGCAAGCAGCAGTATTTGTTCACTGCTTACTAGAATGAAATTATTGCAAATGTATTTAATTCCCATAGGTTATGGTATCATATGCTATAGTAGATAATGCTGAATATAAAGCATAAGCATGTATACAGTATGTAAATTGAAGATGTTCATATACATATCTCTGTATATATCTATATGGTCCTACTTGCTGGCAACATTTCTAACAATGACTGTGTTAACATGCTAGAAAAACAAAATTAAGTATGTCCAGGCACTTTCAATTTCTAGGTATACTTCTGAAGAAACACAGGACAAAAGTAGTTCTCATCACTTGGGAATGATTCTCAATGTCTATTAGCCAGGTCCTACCTGGTTTTAATGAAAAATGAAATGGATGTCCAGGCATTAATACTGAAGTAACAGTGTTGGGGTCTGATCCAAATTCACTTAAGTTAATAGGAGACTTTCCATTCAATTCAAGAATCTATGGATCGGGACCTTGGAGTACTGCCTTGTTAAAACACGTCCTTGCTTTATTTTCAGCCACATGGATGTTGTTTACCTTTCAACAAAATTGGGTTAGAAGAGCCAACAGTAGCCAGAAGTCAGCCACTAGTTAGAATCAAAACCTGTGCTTAGGTCTCTACGGCTGTTTGGTTACCGAGGTATACAGGTGAGGGCTTAAAGTGCAACTTTTCAAAGTAGAAGCAAAATTATATCCAAAGGGATGCTGTGGAGATGCCAGAATAGCATCATTAGGCAGTTGCTGTTTTCTCTTACACCACTAAATTAAGCAGGATGTCCATCCCAAAAATTATTTCTCAGCTGTAAGAGTGGGTTAGATGATTTGGGGTGAGGGAAACCCCAGTGTCACTTTCCTCTAAGGAACTGACACTCCTCCTGTGCCTGAATTCAGCCTGTGATAAGGACCATTAGTCCTGGGGTAGTTGTCCTTAGAAAAGAATAGCACAATGGATAAGCAATGCTTAAACCCCTTAACCTAATTTAATTCTTTAATTTGGCAACTGTGCATAAACGGTTCTGGTGCATAATAGGAGAGTAGAAGGTGGATGGGAATGTTCACTTTGCTCTAGAATTGGAAGGAAAGGCATGAGTTTGAAAACTGCTCAGAAGGACTTGATTCAGCACTTCCCAAACTTTGTGCAAAATTATCAGATAATTTTGTGTTGTGCCTGAAGGGCAGCCATACTTCTGTGTCATTCCATCGCCTTGGCCTACCTACCTTGTCTTCAGCTTCTGATTTTTTTTCTTGTTTTCACTTTAGGCAACAGTATTAGATGATGATGTTACATGGAAAGGCAGGTCCATAAAGAAGCCTACTCCTAGCCTATGAAGACCTTGAAAGGCTTAGAGTAAGGCTTTGACCTGAACTCCAGAACAAGTAGAAGCTACCCAAAGAGCATGCAGGATTGTCAAGAAAAGCTAGGTTTGTGGTCCTAGTGTATATTCACTAATCTATGTGTACAATGGTACTTCCTCCCATTAACTAAGTATAATATTCTGTCACCCTCTAGTGGTGGGTCTACAACACCATACTTGTGACAGTAGAGATGAAAGATTTACTCCCTTCATGTCTAGTAGAAGACCTTGGTGCATGCAGGAGATACTAAGCTTCAGTGTTTGGTGGCCTGTGTGTACGGACTTGTAATTTTGGTCTCCATTACATATATCTGTAAATTAGTTCTATCCTATAACTTCATGCCAAAAAATTAGAGATGTAAATTGTCTGTGTTGGTTTTGGGCAGATTAATTAACTAAAGAGGATTTTAAAAAAATTATTTCTATCCTCTTCTTCTTGGATAAGGCAGGAGAAAGCTATTGAATTCCAGGCTGAAAAGTTAGGGAATGTGACTGTTCATTTGAAGCCCACATTGGCTAATCAAATCCCTTCTCTTTTAATTCCTAGTTTTACCCATAATGAAAGTCCTTGTCTAAGACTCTGTGATGCTGTACTGGACAGATACAATGTCTATTCAAATCTGTGAAAGCTGTAATGGTGCCCAAAATGGTAGCGTGACCTATGCTTCATATATACCTCTTGATATATTTCACAGTAAAGACACATAACAAAGCCGAAATATTTGACATCACCCATTCCATTAACTTCAGCAATACTTATAAAATCTGCTTCTGAGCCAGCCTTAGAAAAAGCTGAAAGTGCAGTATGCTGGACAATGGTTTTAATGAGTTCCTTTATCAAGATTACCAGTAACTGATAATATCGATGTGTTTTACACTGATATTGGACAATTTCGCTTCAGATCACGTATTTAAAGTATCCTAAGTAACAGCAAAATTCTTCATCTGAAATTGAAGTGTTGTGCTTTTCAGTGCATCAGGAGGTAGTGAAACATACAGAAAGCTGATCGATAACTCAAGAAAACTAGAACAGTCCCTTTTGATCACTTTGCAAATGCTCTTCTCAGAGGTAAAGCAAGTGTTATTCATCTCTGGCCTAAGACTGTACAATTTCTCTCAACATCATTTGGTATTTGAAGTATTAAATGATACTAAATATCTGATATGTCTGTAATTTTATTGGTATGAGCCATGCATTCACCACTTACATGTGGGCTCAGGTTGCCCAATAATTAAATTGATTCACTGTATCTTTGTTAAAGAGGTGTATGGCAGCATCTTTGTAGTCACAAATGAAATGTTAGTATGTGACAGTATGTCACTAATAGTACTGCAAAGGGTTTTTGATACCTTCTCACCAGGAGGAACTGTTTAACCGATCTGCCCTTAGACACTTCAGGAGCAATTGTCCTGCTTGGACCAGATAAAGCCTGCCAGCTACATTGTGGAAAAGCAAGCTGTCTTCATGAGGGAGCAATGTTTCCAGTAAAACACAGCACTGTACACATTACTCCTGTAATGTGTAAAGAGCCCAGGACACTCGGGAGGAGAGTCCTTACCATGCTGCTAATTAGAAAACCTTCTGAATCTCTGAAATTTCAGCAAACCTGCCATTCTTTGCTCCCACACTCACTGCAGTTTCCTAAAAATACAATGGGAAGAGAGGGAGAAAATATTTCTCATGCGTTCATGAACTTTAGTTCAGGGTTTTAAAAATAATATCAAAAAACCTGCCAGACTTTGCACCTACTTTCAGGTTTTATCATTTACACTCTGTGGGTATTTATGTCTGCATCTGAATCCTGCAAACATGCATATAATACATATTGCACACGTGTACACCCACTGGCAAGCAGAGTGAGGCAGATTCACAGAGGCAGAGATTTGCATTTATTTTATCATATTCATTTAATTGTCCTTAGTTTACTGGAGATAACAAGGGGGTTTTCCTAATGGAACTGCGGTTATATTTCGGGAAATGAATTTAGCTTTCTGAACTTTATCATCACATACAAAGAAGCAATTTCAATAATGCACGTGTCAGCGGATTGTTGGTGACGGTACATCCTTCAGAAAGAATCTGAATAGGCTTCACTGACCCTGGAGTGCTGAGAGTAACATGAAGCTTACTCTGACTTGTAAACTGAGCAAACATGACACAAAGATCACAGAATAAGGGCATCTATGCATCTTTCAGCCCTTGTTTTGACAAAGTGACTTCTTTCTCCAGAGGCACGCTTCCCCCATTTTTTTTCCAGCATGTTTCGCCGTTCACTGACTATTAATCCCAGTACGTCTTAGCTGGAAATTATGTTTCCCACCTATAGGCTCATGGGAGTTAATTCTTAATTTTTTTTTTCATCATTTATTTGAGCACACAGAGTTAGCACTGAGAAGATCTAACAAAATAAGGGTATGGAAAACAATAATTTATTAATTAATTTTTATTAATTTATTAATCAATTTAAATTAAGTTATAAATACTAGAAGAAAGAGTATTATTAAAATTTACATTCATTAATGGAAAGGGTTTATTACTAACATCTTTAGAAGAAATAAGGATAGATCATAATGTTTTTGAAAATTTGTGCATTTTCTAATACTCTATGCAGTATTCTTCCAGGTTGAGTAAGATAGCTTCCCTGTGTTTGATGCAGCCTCACATATATGTAGTCATCAGTTTTATATAGAATTTTCAGAACTTTATGAGCTGTATTAACAAAGGAAGTTTTGCTAAAAGTGAAATTATTCAGAATATCCTTTTTTTTCTAAATGCATGGCTTATGAAACATTCAATTGCTGGCATGGGTAGCAACCGAGCACTTCTGTTTCAAAATACAAGTATTGGCACAGCAACTAGCATATTTGTTCAACGCAGTAGAACAACTGTGAATGGTGTTTAGCCTCTTCATCATATTGGCTAAGTAATAAAGCACTATTAGCAGTTATCAATGTGTATGGTAAAGGACATTGAGCTTCTTTTCCCTGGTTTGCAGATGGAAAGTTGAGACATGTCAAAGATCACTGCAGACTTCTGCTGGAACCCACCTTCTGAACCTCTTTTCAACTAGGCCATCAAATTGAAGAACAATAGTAGCGGCTGTGTATGTGAACAAATGTGATGGGCTTGGTTCTTTGTTCTGTAAGTTACTGGGTCAGTGATGCCAGTTTCAAGGTTGGAAAAAGCAAAATGTCAGGATAGACCACGAAACAGAGGAGCTAACTTCTTTTTTTTTCCACAGTGGTGAAGAGTGTAAGGTAAAAGGGATTAATTCTTTTCCCCGTATAATAACCAAAATCCATTTTGAGGATAATTTAATGGTCCAGATATGTGTTTTCCCATGGTGTGACTCTTAGACTTCAGTGGGTAGACAGCAGCATTTTGTAGCTTCTAAGTATTGTCTGGTTTTTGTTTTTCTCAACAGAGCTACAGTGAACCTGTTGATGCTAAAGCCTCTCCACAACCTCAGATGATGAATTCAAAGCAGTCAGTGTTTCATGGGCCCTCCCAGGCTCACTCTGCACTGTACCTCAGTTCCCACTACCACCAACAACCAGGAATGAATCCTCACATCACTGCCATGCATGCCAATATCCCCAGGAACATAGCGCCCAAGCCCAACAACCAAATGCCAGTGACTGTTTCCATAGCAAACATGGCTGGATCCCCACCACCACCTCTTCAGATCAGCCCCCCTCTGCACCAGCATCTCAACATCCAGCAACACCAGCCGATTTCAATGCAGCAGTCTATTGGAAACCAGCTACCGATGCAGGTCCAGTCTGCTTTACATTCGCCTACAATGCAGCAAGTAAGTTTGAGCTTTCCAATTGTCTGGGGAAATTATTTTGTGGTGTGGGAAGGGAAGTCGTCCAAAAACTGACATGATGAAGGAGATTTAGAGCTATGGATTAGCTTTAATTTTGCAGGGTTTCAAAACTGTGGTAGTACAGTCTGAGGGCTTAGTCTTTTGAAGGCAAGAACAAATGAATGAGGTTACCTAGATGACAGGGAATTTCAGTAGAACTGTTCATGTTAGCAACAATGTTCAGCACATTCTTCTGAAATCTAGCCCTGTCTTCCCCCAAATTCAGGGGGCATCCGTTAAGTAGAAGTGCATCCATCTGCACATGTGGCAGCATCTTGAAATATAAATTAAATGTTAAGTCTTCAGGAAACACATTTTACAAACAAAAGGCAGGAATGTCTAGAAAAAGATCTGACTGCAGCTTGTGCTGTTACCCTTGTGCTGACTGTGATATGGAACAGCCAGGGGGAACATAAAGCAACACAGGTTGTGTTAAACATGATTGATCAAGTGAACACAAGTATGTTAGTTTTTGCTGCTTTCATAATCTCATTTTGCTAGATAGGTATACCTTTTTTTCACTGGAAATAAGTGGGTTGTGCCCAGTATCCCAGTATGATGGTGCTTTTTTTTCTTCATTCTCAATGGTTTAGTTGATTCTCAATACATTTCCTAGGAGTTCTGAATGAATGCAGGCCAAGCATAATATTGTGACTTTTGGGCCCAGGCCTATGGAGGGCTAGAGCAAATTAACTCTGCTAACCTCCTGAGAGAAAATTTCCTTTTGTATTGGATCAGCCCTGACTATCAATAATAAGATCTTGCCTTGCAAAGAGGCAGTAGAATGAATATTTTTTTGGATGGACTTGCAAAAATCTACAGAATTTGTATATACAAAACTTGTCAGTTCTGGGAGATAATAAATAGTCATGAACTTGCTGCATGTTTTGAATATCTCTATAAATTCACCTTTGCTAACAAGGCATTTGCATTTGCTTTCCAAGCTGGAGACATTTCATATCAAGACTAGGCTTTGGAGAAGAGTATACCTGAACAGAAAACATAGCTGAGAGAACAATTTAATGGGGAAAGAAATTTTTCAAAGCAGGACAAAGGCAAAAAAATGAAAAAAAGATTTTCAAACCTAGACTGATAAATTCAGCTGTTTGGAAGGTGAAGCAAGGTTCAGTGCTTATGGTGATATGATTTTTTTCAGTCTTTGATCTTAGTCCTAAGAGTGATTTGGAGTAATGAGACAGGAAGGAAAACTTGCAAAGTATTTTTCCTGGTCCAGTTTATTTTTCATAATCGGAGTAAATACTCATCAGGCTATGACCACAAAAATGTGGAGTCTGTCACTGTCATGTATTTATGAAGGTTTTCCTATTGGTTAGAAATCCAGTGTCCTGCTGAGAGTGTCCTGGGAGAGCCCAGGCTCAAGTCTCAGAGAAACTCAGGAATTAACCACAAACCTAGACAGCTGGAATTAGCCAGGGAAGGTCCTAGACAGGTGAGCCAGGAGGGTCTATCTGGAGCTCCTAAACCTGATGCAATCCTGGTTGGACCTGAAGGGTCAGGGCAATGAGAAAGAAAGCATGGCAGGTGACATTTGTGACAGAAGCCTGTTTAAATTGTTTAGTTATATTTCACTGGGTTTTTTGTGGAGATCCAGTCTTCCAAGTTCAGATTGTTTGCCAAGTTCAGTGTCACTTGTGCATTACTTGTCCAGTGCAGAGTTATAGAAGATAAAACCCCTTAAGTCTTTTCCAGAATCATTGATAGGCATAATTTACTCAACAGATTTTGAAATCTGGCTTTATTTATGGAATTTATAGTACAGTAGGGGCTAGCAAAAGATGTAACGCAGATGTTAGATACTTGCATATGTATACATACGTCATCATTATTGTATGAATCCAAACATTTAGGTGCTATTCCAAACCATTACATACTACAAAAAAGGTAAGATAATATGAATCTTCTGATGCTTTATTTTACCATATTGCACACTTGTAGCATATGGTGTGCCCATCAATGGCTTGAGAGTAATTTCACTCATCTGTGAGATGTGTGGCATGCAATTATTTCTAACTTAAGAGAAAACACAGGGCACTAGGTTGTATAAAAGAGGTGTCTAGAAGTCATATGTAGGCCTGTACTGTAATGGGTCTTGCTTTACTAAAAACAAGTACAGAAAAGCAAAAAATGGTGTATCAATGTGTTTCTGCTCTCCACTATTAATCTCCTGAAAGGTTAGGTTAAATACTTTTTATCAGCTTATATTCCTTAGTCGGAAAGGCTGATGCTCATAATGAGCATGGTGAGATATTTCTGAGCTTCACTCAAGGTGACAGGCGCTTAGAACGTGTTGAAATGCTACACTGCCAATTTTAACTACATTTCTCTTTAAGCACTGTGAAACATCTGCAAGACAGTTTATACTTCTTATATTCTTTCTTTTGTTTTGAAGTAATATAACCTTTGACCTCTGGGAAAACTATGTAATTTCACTTTGGAATATTTGTAAATTAATTAATTAATTTATTTATTTATTTTAACATACAAAAGTTTACAGAGTTTGAGAATTTAGTTTAAATATAGAATCTATTTCCTTTCAAGAGTGATGTTGGTAAAGTCAAAGCAAAAAGTATGTTAAATTTTAGGGCAACAGGCATCCTACACCATGATTTGCCATGCTGGAGTAGCACAGCGGTATCCTCTATAGTCTCTTAGGTATGCCTCTTTCTAGTCATACTCAAGCTATATTGGAAAACTATCCCCAGGATTTTGTACTGCATTAGAGCAAGAAAGATAGGTTGGCCACCAAATGGCAAAGAGCAAGAAGTCAAGAAACTGTAACCTGAGCCTCTTTCTGGCTCATTTTTTTGAAGGACTCCGCTCTTCTCTTCGCTCAAAACACTGCTCATCACAGAGTTAAGAGGAAAAGGCATAGTAGAAAAAGAGCCAAGCCCTTCAAATGATGGAGCAGCATAGAATCAACAGCAATGAGGACAAACAAAATGCACCAACCTGTGTGTATGGCACATGGTGAGAAAGGAAGAAGGTGTCTGAATGCAAGGCTTCAGTTCGCAGCAGCACAGTGTAGACCCTGCTATTCTGCTATATAAAAAGACAGCCAAGGAGAATGGGAAACTGTGTGGTCTGGTAAACCAGAAGCAATAGTTGTATTTATTTCAACTTTTTTTCATTTTCCCCTCCCTCAGCTGTCTGATTTCCTCCATGCTAACGGTGTGGCCACCCTAAGCCTTTTCCAAAGTCTCCAAAAGGAATCTAGTTTGTGTAAGCATAACAGAAACTAATTAACATCCCACTCCCTACAGCATGACTTACAACAGGAGATACTTTCCTTTTCAGAAGCCTCACTACTGCTCATACCAAACAGACTAATACACTTTAAGAAGAAATTAGGTAAATTTTCTCATGTCACGCTATGGCATGAAGAGTAATAGGGGCAAGGGAAGGGTATGTCTGCCAACAGCTTCCTAGCAGTCTTCCACTGCAGGCATTCGCAGACTCACCTGGCTGGGCACCATCATTGCAGACAGATAGCTGTGCTGCAGACCTGTTAGAAGCAGTAGTCGCAGCTACCACCAGTGATGAATTGTCATTTCTTTCCTTTTTTTTCAATACATCTAGCTTTGAAATAGTTAGTGGCTTACTAGTGTGATGCTCAGTGGTAGTGGGCTCAAGAAATCCCTGCTTTCTACAGATCCCCTGCCTTTACACTGTGGCTCGGGGAGATTTGGTCACTCATTTTCTCCAGGCGAGGGATGATAGTTTCTTATCCTAAAGAGCATCTTGTAGTATGTCTGAAGTACTGCCAGCTCCAAGAAAAATCACATGAAGAACCAGATTCCAGTCCTGGCAAGCAGAAATGCAGTTCTCCAAAGCCACTGTGCATGAAATTCGCAAACTGTTCTGTGCATAACTTTGAGGAAGAACTGATAAGTGCTGACCTGGGGAGACAGTTCTGCCCCCGCTGCTACCACGACAATGAGTTTACCTTCATCAGCTCCACAGGGAACAGGATGTCCACCACTGCCCTCACGTGTGCAGCTGCCAAACCAAGAGAGACTGCCAGCTGGAGAAGGGCAGTCTCCTCCACGAGTCCACAAAAAGTACAGAGCATCAAGAAGATCAGAAGGCTTGGTAGCCAAAAATCCTCAGTGACTGCACAATTTCCGTTATTTTAAAAATCAATTAGTTCTGTGGAGTATACAGCAATGCATCCAAATTGTTCTGAAATGCACAAGGCAAAGTAATATTTAAGTATTAGCATTTTGGTCATATGCCCAGAATTAGTAAATACTTTTTAATTTGTTTTGAACAATCTTCTCTGTTTTGAGTTATCCAAATATTTTTTGGATATTTTTTTCTGGAAAGTAGACTATTTTGTCTCTTTTCCTTCCTGTTCCAAAACAATTGATTGATAAATTAAATAATGGGCACTACTGTAGACCTTCGAGGTACTTGTTTACAGTGTTAATCCTTTGCACTGTAAGAAATGACTGTTTAGCTCTATTCTCAATCTATTCTCAATTAGATCTTGATTGCTATTATATTTAACTTCTAATTCTGAATTATGCTATGTTTTTCTTAAATATTATTAAAGGGAGCCACGTTAAAGTTTTACTTTGTAAAAGTCTAAATCCATCATGTATCAGTTTTTCTTTCATCCACTTTTGATACACTGGAAGAAACACAGTAGATTAGAAGAGTGTGATTTTTTCTTTAATTAAATGTTCATGTGAGCATTTTATCAGTGTATTATTTTTAACCTGATAAAAGATTTGCTTCTCTTCAGTCCGTTTCTTAGGTTTGACATGATGTTTGATTTTTTCTTAGTTGGGATCAGACAGCCTGAATCTTAAGCCCTGTCATTCAAATCAGCACAATTTCTCCAATGATCAGGCTAAAATGGTGTCTGAAGTTGCAACCTGTTTTCTGTTTCAAAGTTGTTCTTTCCTTTCTCTACTCACACATTTTTGCTTCTTTCTGAGCATACCCTGCTATGCAGCTTGTTGTCCTGTGCTGGTTTGTGTGGGGAGTGACAGGACTGAGGATTCATTCCCTCCCAGATACACCCAGTCCTTGTTAAGAAAGCCTTTTAAGTAGCCCTTCTGGAAGCATCTCCTTTCCTGTTCAAAATCCCTCACCCAAGCATTGGGTGGGATGGGAAGTCCTGTTACGATCTCTGTCCCACATCATTTCATAGGTGGAGCAAGCAAAACTAGATTCCTAATGCCTAGTAATCATGGCTGCAAGTGTATGCATAATAAAGTAGAAGATTAATGTATGTCACATTTTATTTTTTTATTTTTTTTTAAATAATAACTCATTTTAGTCTACTTTTAGGTATTTCTTTTCCTTTAGAAAATAAATGTGTGCAGCAAGATGATTGCATAGCCTGCCAAAAGTAATAGCCTCATTTTTTCTGGTATATATTATATATAGTAAACTCAGGGACCTGCTGTATTTGTCCAGATTTTTCCTCTTTTTTGTTAAGCTTTGTCTTCGAATGAGGTCAAGAGAAAAAAAAATCATTAATATCTGTCAACTTCCTTTATAACCTTAAGGAAAAATCTTTCTATGATATCGCACAGACAGATTTTCAATTTCCTTGTGTAATAAACAGATGCTTTAGGATTTGGATGTAATTTAAAGGTTTAAAATATCACATTGAGATTGATGAATAAATCAGTTGTGAAGACAAAAACATTGATGCCTGTTGAAAATACCTCTCCAGACAGGCAGGAAATGAAATTAGTTCCCAGTAAAGTGTGGAGATGAGGATCACTGTTTAGTTCTGCTGCAGGCTTTTTAGGACTTGCTACAGTGGCACAACAAAACTGCTAGGGCTACAGAAATCTAATTAAAAAGCAAATGTCCCTCCTGACATCGAATTAATCTTTATCAAGTTCCCTATTTTTATTTCAATCTGGAACAAGAAAATGAAGTTTAAAATTCTAGGCATGTTGCAAAACAGTTGGTGCTTTTCTCTTGGGCATTACGATGCAAAAACATTCAGCATTGTTTAATTAGACCTTGAAGCACTCATATTCTGAGCACTTTTTATTTCATCATTGTTTGTTAAGGGCTTACATAAATAATACACAAATATTTACTACAAGTCTGGCAAAAGGCTGTCTCCTTCTGTTGTACCTATCGCTATTTCCAGAGCTCTTCTGTTGGTGAAAATACTGAAGTAATTATTGCTTACATCTTAAACATCATCGTGCTTTATTAGTCCTTCATATTGAGTTTGGGTTTCATAAATTACTTTGCCTTAGAAGCACACTTCCCAGCACCCACATTGCTGGTATTCTGGTAGCCCTCAACCCCAGAGGGACTGCTGAGCTCAGCTGCTTTGGAGTTGCAGCCTGTCTCAGATACCTCTGCACCACATTAAAATCTAGCATGTAAGCATGTCCTAAGAAACAGGCTTCAATCCCAGACAGTTGTAAACTAAACAGACTTGCCAGGTGCAAGATGAAAGTGTTGTTACCCCTTAATTTGCAGATGGGAGAATTAAGTTTGGATCCATGATCCCAACTTTAATATGAGAGGTATCAATTCAGTCCAAGTGTATGCGCATGCATTTTTCACTGGAAGACAGCCAAAGCAATTTGGTTGTGGTCATATAGAAAACCTGAAAATATATAAGTCCTCACTCAGTTTGAAGCTGGCATTTAAACTACAGGACCATCCTCCAGCATCTAAGCTATTCATTTATTTCATTTAGGACAAGAGGGAATGGCTTTAAACTGAAAGAGGGTAGATTTAGATTAGAAATGAGGAAGAAATTCTTTACTGTGAGGGTGGTGAGACACTGGAACAGGTTGCCAGAGAAGTTGTGGATGCCCCATCCCTGGAAGTGTTCAAGAACAGACTAAATGGGACTTCAAGCAACCTGGTCTAGTGGAAGGTGTCCCTGCCCATTGCAGGGGACTTGGAACTAGATGATCCTTAAGGTCCTTTCCAACCCAAACCATTCTGTGATTCTATGATTCTATTATTTGCCCTAAGTCCAGAAGAAATGAAATGGATATTGCATTGATGGTCTCTTCCTCTGATTTGAGGGAACTGTCTCTTCTTGCTGCATGCTTACTTGTATGCTTTGCTACGGCACTGCTGGAGCTGCTGGTCCCATATAGTGTTTTTCTCATATATGACTGTTTCATGAAGACTGATAAGAGATAGCTCAATGGCATTTCTACCAAAGGTAAACCTGATTGCCTGAGGGTAGGATGTGTTTCTGCGGTTAGTTTACTCTTACAGCTAAATTAGGAAGTCCTTATGGGTGATATTTTGTATAAAAATGATGATCGTGATCTGCAAAACCATTTTTTCTGCCTTCTAATTACATGGACCTCCAGTTAAAAGTCATTGGGAAGTCTGCGCAATTACAGTTTCCTTTGGATCTGTTGCAGGCATGGGGGTTGTTTTAGCAGCCTGATGTGCAGCTTTGGAGCCTGGTGAAAAGGCAGTGTACAGTCACCACGGGTGGGTTTTATTGTACTTTATTAGCTGAGCAGTGGATAATTTACATGACAACTAGATGCGGAATTCAGCTGTGGACTTGCCCGCTACTGTTTCTTGGTGTCACCAAGGACAAAGTGAGGATTCAAAGAGCTGAAGTGCATACTGCAGTGTGTCTTGGGATGTACTCCATATGGGAGTTAATATGGAAGAAAATGGCACTCATTTATGGCCACAATCCAAGATCAGGATGAGTGGAGTGGGTTGACAGTGTACACTAGAGACGTGGCAAGGCAGAACACCCTCAGGACCTCTGGGAAAGAGCTGGAGTATAATGCACCAAGAAAGAGGGATTTGAAGAAGAAACTGACGTGCTATACTTGAAGGAAGCTCATTTCTGTGGATGGAGGGGCCAGGCAAAAACTGAGAATACTCATTTATATTGATTAAAGATAGGTGGCTGACTTGTTAAACCTGGAGAAAAAACAAAACAAAACAGCTCTCCACAAAATTCCTGTCCCAGTGAAAGCTGTGTGCAGGAAGTGATCACAGATATAATGACATAATCACATAGTGAGCTAGAATTTAAAACTAAAAGCCATGAGCTTCAATTCAGACTAGTCTCTACATGGACTCTGGCCAGACAGAAGAGGTTTTCAAAGCAGGTATCTCGATTCAGGTTCAGTTTCTGATTTAGCAGCTACATAGCCACATAACTTGAGTGGGAATTGTATGCCTTTCCCCAGGAAGGAGTTTGGTCTGGGATTTTTTTCAGCAGTCATTGATTGCTTTCATACGGCATTCCCATGCTTTTACCCAGCGTAGTTCTTCTAACTCTACAGGAATATGATATCCATTTACACAGGGTGAACCAGATACATTAGCCTTGAAATTTCAATTGTTCTCCTGGTTTTGAAACACAATATTTAAACATCCTTGTATATCAAAAGAGCTAAAAATTATTATGACTTCACATGACAGAGATTTCGGGGAGCAGGTTAGAAGTCTCTTTGTAACTTCCACTTTTTTTCTCAGCTTCTTGGTTTCCAAAAGCAAGTTATTCCGTGCTACTTTCGCTACATTAGTCCAACAACTGTTAAAAGGCTTTGGTTGAATTTCTGTTTAGTTGAGAAAGAAGTACAAATAAAAGAAGCAGCAGATGGTCCCTTTGTGACTGAATGAAGAAAAAGGGTTTTGAGAACAATATGTGAATAGGTGTAGTCTAATAAAACAGTCAGCCACCTGCTGCCTCCATCCTTCAAAAAGATTCTGTTGCATATTCTGGGAATTAACGACTAGTGTGTATCCTTACATTTAATCTAAATGGAAACTCTAAGGAGCAAACAGGGTTTTTTGCCCTGGTGCTGACTGAGTTGTTCTCTTGGTTTTGAATTGTTTCTGCCCTGTCCTTTTTAGTTCCTTCCTGTGACTCTAATAGATAACAACAATTTGGCAGTGTTTCATTTCTCAAATCAAAGAACGATTTAAAAACTTAGAAATCACCAACATGTTTTTTCCTATTTGAAGTCTGATGACCTAAAGTATACCTGGAAAAGGAAGTAGTCTACAATTTCACAGTATGCATATTTTGGGATTTTTTTAATGTACCCAAACTCTTGCTTGGTTTCCATACATTGTAATGTACTTGCTTTCTCCTCTAGGGATTTACTCTTCAACCTGATTATCAGAATATCATCAATCCAACATCAACAGCTGCGCAAGTTGTTACCCAAGCAATGGAGTATGTTCGTTCAGGATGCAGAAATCCTCCAGCACAGACTGTGGACTGGAATAATGACTACTGCAGTAATGGGTAAGCAGCCAGTGAATGCCACCTTGTGTTGAGCAATATTCATTACACAAGTATCTAATAGAATTTGGAAACTTTGTTCCCTGTTTCCATACAGGATTTCAGAAGCGCATCTGTGAATGCACTGTATTTATTCAGCAGTTAGACTGTTGTGGGACAAGTTTTCAATACATGCATTTATTAGATATTGTTGTCACTTTATCTCACACCGCATACACTTTGGTCTTAGAGAACTTCCGTTCGTTAGAAAATCAGAAGTGAAATCTTGAGGGAGAAGGTATAAGAAAGAAGTTTTAAGATCACTATGTCCTATCTGGGAGGCAAATGGCATGTGCTATTTTCTCCAAATACTCCATTGCTGAGGCGAGCTTGCAGCCAGTGAAAACAACTAGTTTGGGTCATGCAAACCCATCAGTGAGATGCAGGGGTGGTGTATGTGACACAAGGTACAGGGAAGAGAGTTGACATGAGGATCACATGGCTGTAACCAGAAACAAAACACCATGCCTGTAAGAGCTCTACCATAAAGGTTAGTAGCCCCTTCAAACGCCCTGCAACATGGGTTTTCTGGAGCCATGTTGCTGTCCACAGAACTGCATGGAAACATTTAATACTCTGAACAGAAGGTATCTTTTGAGTTTTAAATGATGAATGTTGCGCCTTATGAACATGCTGACCAGCCTGACCTCTCCATGACCTTGGCATGAGTCACCAAGGCAAAGGCAGATAAAAACTCTTAGTTGCTACCAAATCGTCAAATTAGCACAGAGAAATGAACACAAACACATGCCTACCCAACGCATTTTGGCTGTCTGTATGAGTGAATAAAATAGGCCAGAGATATCAGAGTCTGGCACCTATGTGCATGTGACTAAGCTTTTCTGACCTCTAAGGAAAGTGGCCACATCATAGTAGGGTGCTAATGGAATATTGTTCCAAGACCTGTGCGGAACCCTCAGCTGTACCAATCTATGCAGTACATGAGAGAGGGACCATCAGTGCTACCAATCTGCTAAAACAGGTGATGTCAAACCAGAGCTTAAACCCATGTCCCAGTCGTGTGTAGTTTAGAGCCAGATGTGATCTTCAGGTTGCTACATGCCAGTATGGCACTAGGATTTTTCTTGCTATTACCATAGTCATGCAGCCATACTTCAGTGATACACTTGGAATTAATGACCTGTGGTAGAGATATGGGGTTTTTTTGGAAGAATAGCACTAAAATATCAGGAAAAGAAATTTAAAATCACATTTGTTCTTTTTTCTTTTTGAACAGGGGCATGCAGAGGGACAAAGCACTCTACCTTACCTGAAAATCTGAAACACCTCTCCTTTCCACTGAGGAATGCAGGGAAGTCTTTTCATCATGGATTGCTTTATGCAGCCAAGGCAGTTCTGCATTTTATTAGGAAATACAAGTTGCTAAGCACTTAGGACTATTTGAGCTTGTGGGTCACCCACTCTGGAAAAAATAGTCTCGCTTCTTTCTTTTTCTTTTTTTAATCCTTTTTTTTTTTTTACCCATTTTTTTCCTCTTTCTTTCCCCTTTCCGTCCCTACCCTGAAACCCTTTAACGGACATTGCTTTTCTTCTTCCCTGAAGGAAACTTGAACCATTCAGATTTTATGTTGGTTTTTGCTGTGAAGTGCTGCGATAGTAACTGCCTTAGCAACTGTAGATGTCTCAGATAAAAGTCCTGGATTTTCCATTGGTTTTTCATAATGGGTGTTTATATGAAACTACTAAAGACTTTTTAAATGGCTTGATGTAGCAGTCATAGCAAGTTTGTAAATAGCATCTATGTTACACTCTCCTAGAGTATAAAATGTGAATGTTTTTGTAGCTAATTGTAATTGAAACTGGCTCATTCCAGTTTATTGATTTCACAATAAGGGTTAAATTGGCAAACATTCATATTTTTACTTCATTTTTAAACAACTAATAGTTCTATATTTTCAAAGTGTCTGGAGAAAAAAAAAAAGTAAAATATTCCCAAATTATATTAATTAAAAATATTGGCTTTGTCTCATGAAATAAACACAAAAAAAAATAAAGGACAGAAACTAATGTTGATAAAGAGCAAACACATTTATTTTGTACTGTCTAAAAAAAGCTTCCTTTTTTTTAAAAAGAAAATCACTTTATGTGTACTGGTTAGTAAACGTCTTTTAAGTCCTTTCATGTATAAAACTGCCAAATGCTTACCTGATATTTTATTAGATGCAGAAACAGATTGGAGACAGCTAAATTATAACCTTTACATATGGCTATGTATTATTGTTTCTTCATACTGTGTCTGTATTTAATCTTTTTTATGGAACCTGTTGCGCCTATTTATGAAATAATAAATATAGGTGTTTGTAAGTAAATTTGTTAGCATTTTAAAGAGGTTTCTTTGATGCTTTAACGTTTGCTGGCACAAATTGTTCACAGCTGATGTGAATACTTTATTTAGTTTTTACAGTGACATATACAACACCAAACCTGCTTTACTGGCAGAAAATGAAGGTAACCAATACTTATTTCTCTCTTTCTTTGGTTGTTAAGGAAAAAGAAAAAAGATATTTTAAGTAATTCCCTTTTTAAAGCATTGTAGCAGGAAGTTGCTGAAAACTAAGGCTTGAACAAAACTGAGTAAGGCTGCATAATGCTGCTTCTTGGAACTTCATCAGTTTTGGTTAATTAGTCAAGTGGAATAAAAATATTGCCAACAGAAATTTTACCAAATATGCTTCAGCCATTTTATTATACATGCAAAAGGTCCTCCAGAGTTGTAGGGACTGTAGCACAAATAAAGTGAAAGGTAAGTTCAACAGCCACAGGGAAAGAGTTAAAAAAAATCCAAAAGAAGGCATTTTTGTCAATGTTTTGGATCAGGGATAGCTCTGAAAATGTATTTCAGAAGGATTTCATCCCAGATGCCTGTCCAGTTAATGGAGAGTACCACAGATTTGTATTTTCTGTGTGAAATAAAGAAAGCAACTTGAATAAAATACACATTATGCAATGCCATTGATTTTTCTTTAAAAACAAAACAGAAACAAAGGCATGCTTGTTTTTGAATGATTTCAGGCAATGTACAATGGAATCACTTGGCATGTAATAACTAATAAATAATGCAGATCAGATGTGATTACTCAAATGACTGTAGCTGAGAGCTCTAATTTTCCTGTCTTGAAACTGTATGAGGACTCGTGATTAAATTCACAGTTTATTGTTTGTCTGTTTAGTACTTTAGAAATATACCAGCACTACTAATTACCCAATGTCTTTTATTTATTATATTATAGTAAACTACATTTTCCACTCATATTAATTTTAAGGCAAGAAGATAATTACTGAGGATGAGAAAAATCAGCTTCAATTTTGAAAGGCAGTTTTCCTTCTTCTGTTATGGAAAAGAACTGTGTTATCTTCATTTCTTTTAGAGCAGGGGCACAGTCACATAAAGTTGTTAATTTCGGTATCCAATCAGAGTTCAAAATACAAGAAAACTTTAATGTAAATAAAGAAAATACATCATGAATAAAATACTTATTCTGTATGAACATCTGGCTAGTTGGTGTCCCTCAGTCTGTAAGAAGGGAAACCTTTGGTGTGTTTACCATGCAGCACCTTACCCATCCACTGCTTTGAGTGTGGTTCTGTACCTGGGCTCTGTTGGGACAGGACAGTTATGCTAGAAGAGCAACTTTTTTGGCCAGGGTTATACTGAAGCCATTTTGTTCCAAAGGAAAGATCCAACTTCAATGCATAAACATCAGTTCTTCTTGTCTGACCTTGGGAAAAAGCAATGGTTGCCAGTAAAGGGCAACTGCTACTTTGGTTTCAGCTGTGCATTGACATACACAAGTTGTCAATAGATGTAGCCTAGAAAGTTGAGATCTTTTTGTAAGCAGGTGAAACTCCACTGAAGTTCATGAAGATATTCCCTATCCTTCGCTAAAGCTCTGTGGCTTAGGCCACACAATAACACATACACCAAAGTCACTGGTTGTAAGTCGCCATCTGTCATAATGATGTTAGAAGGCGCACAGGAACAAAACAACTTACACACTGAAGCAACACAGTACAGCAAGTACATAAGATAAAGACATCTGTCAAAGTGATAGAAACAAAAGGAAATAATGTCTTAAATCAATTGAATTTTTAATTGGGTTTTTTTTAAAGTGGTAGGCAAAATGCAAGGTTAGCAACATACTCACTGTGCAAGATGTAAATCCCATTTGCTTTCACCAAGGTAAGCAGAGGTTTTGAAAAGGAAAGGCTGTTCAAATTTAATGCTGCTCTCAGTGTGCCACATTCTGGCAACATGAGTCCAAGCCTATCACCAAATTCACAGAGGCTAGAGCAGAAATCCCACCCTGCTGCTGCCTCTGGCCCAAAGCATTTCTTTAAAGGGACCCACTATAAGATTCCCCACACACACCGTTCATCCACAGACAATAAGTAATGTTTTCATGGAGGGCCCCAGCCATTCACAATGAAATGTAATGTATTCATTCTCACTTCTATCTTTTACCAAGTACCAGTTCCTGATTCCAATGGTGTCTTTGCCAAATATTCCCTGTGAGGCTCCTCTGTAAACAGGAAACCCGACAATAAAAGAGCTCATTACTGGAAGGTAAAACATGCTCTTACCACCTTCCTCAACCTTCTGAGACTTCAGCTCAACATGAACTAGCATCTCCAAGACTATATCTGCTTATTTCTTAGCCGATCCTGTAAACATGGCAGACCCACAGAGATCTCCTTCTGTGCTCTGGGGAAACAGAGGAGTTAAAAAAATCCTTCTTTTGCACACTATGTGAGAAGCAGCTGAAATGCTGTATGTAACCCATACAGGAGTTACTCCACAGGGCTCCCATTAATAGGCAGGCATAGATAGATTAGAGGTAGAGGGAGAGCTAGAGGTAGGGCTAGAGATAGAAACAGAGGCAGAGACAGAGAGAGATAGAGGTAGATAGAGATAGAGATAGAGATGATAGAGATAGAGATAGAGATAGAGATAGAGATAGAGATAGAGATAGAGATAGAGATAGAGATAAACAGACAGATACCTAAGTATTGCCCTGTTAATTATTTATCTGGTGTCTTCAAGTCATTTTTCATTTGGACAAAATACTCTAGTGAGTACCACAGTGTGCTGGCAGTGCTGCAGGAGGTGCTCAGCACCTCAGAGAACACGAGGTGCTTTGTGTCAGGTCTCACAGACGGCATTTGGTTTCCTTTGCAAAGTCATGTACTTTAGTATTACCCAGCAGCACATTAAATCAGAACTCAAATGTAGTTCTTATTCCACCGACAAGAGGACAAGTGAGAACAATGACTTGTAACATTTCAGAGCCTGTCACAGTTACTGCCTAATTAGAGAAACCCACTAGCAAATGTGCATCTGCATGGATCCTGCCACTGTCGTCATTTCACATTTTATTAAGGGCTTGCTGCGATAGACACTTTACAAAGAAATTTTGTTCAGGCTAATACCAAGCTGGCAAACACATAATTGGCTAGAAAATAAAACAGGAGAGGGAAAAAAAGAAAGAAAGAGAGGAAGGGAAAAAAGAAAGGGAAACACTCCTATTTGAAAAACAAGCTGTGTGCGAAAATCCACAGTATACTGCCGAGAAGATCCTTACCCTCTGACAATTGTGTGTTTACAACGAGTCTGAGCATAATTGCTCTGATGGGCTGTCAAGGAAAAGATTAATTTGGCAAAGATTAGTATTGACTTGCTGTTTATTAAGGCTTTTAAACAGCTGTATCTGGCAACATTCCTGTAAGTGCCTGTCATGTCTGAAAATCAGGCTCACACCCGGGTGCTTGCCAGCTGTTGCTAAACAATCTTACCACTTTGAGTATCTTTCTCCAGGCCAAACAGCAAGAGCAAAGTATTGCCAAATGAGTCTCTCTCGTCCTGTCACTTTTCAGGAGATCTGAGAGCTCAAATATCAGCGGATGGCTTGATGGCTGAGCTGATAAGCAGCTGCTGGGAGCCCGCACAGTGGTTAGAGAGGTGCTACACCCCATGCCAAGGGGAAGGTGCTGCTGTTGATCACCTCACCGACACAGAAAACCACAGCTTTCAACTGCTGCAGTGCAAAAGGGGGTTTAAACCCTTTAGCGCTGCCAACCAAAGTTTGTTACGAGGCACTCCAGAGTGAGAGGTTCAGCTCCACCGGGCTCTGAGGGATCAAGCCAACAGGCTAGGAGGGTGTGTGAAAGTACAGTAGACACCATTAATCTTTATAAAATGAACCAACGTTTTCTTCTATGATTTTTTCCCCCAGACTGCTGATAAACACAAGTCATAAAAGCCATGCATGCAAAATACCCTGGTTCAATGGAAACCTGTAAAAGCAAAGATGTCAGCTGTTATTTTTGTTACATTACTTTAAACATTTCAGCTTACATTATAGGCTTCAGTAGTGAGCTCAGAAACAAATAATACCAATGGAAAGAAGGATAAACAGCTGCAGCTAAATGCCAATACAAATAGCCATGTGTTACAATTAAAGTTGATTTGGCCTTTCAAATACAAGTCTGATTTTCTGGGATTAATCTCGACCTTTTCAAGTTGCATCAGGCTGAAGTAAGTTGTCAGAACAGATGTGAATTTTGTTTGCAGAGAACAATTGCAATCCAGTAACCCTTAGAACATCAGTATTCTCCAGACCGCCAGCCAGTTGACCAGTGAAGATGTGGACAGCGGATACGGAGTGCATACAGCAGGCAGAACCAGAGGACTCATAGCCATGTCCAGAGGCTGGAAGTTTAGGTCAGAAAATCTCAAACTGGAACTGAAGTAGTTTTAACTCTGAATTTATCAAGCATTACAGTGGATGCACAACCACTTGGGAAAAAAAAAATGTTAGATAAGGATGGATACCTTTGTAAAGCACATGTTCTTTAGCTAAATCAAACATATAAGTAGGTGATGCTCCATGTGTTTCACAGAAGGCTGGGAACACATTTTGTAACACAGAAGTCTCTGAAGGCTCCAAGAATCACACATTTCAGATGCTGCTCTAAACTAGCTTTCTAAGAAGTTTTGGCTTACAATCTGCACAGCTCCAGTACTTAAAAAAAAAAAAAGGGGGGGGGGTTGGAAATGAAAAAGGGGAAAAAGAAAACCTCTAGTGAATATTCAGGCTTCTCATATTTTGATACATAGAGTCAGTAGCTTCCAGGCTTTATGCACAGCATATATGCTGTCCTTGAGGGTCCCAAAGAACCAAGTTTCAGTGGAAGTAAAAGAGTCAAAGGCCTTTCCAACACAGGCTGAGGGTGGGGGGCAGAGGAGCTAGTCCCCTTACTGTGTTAGCACAGCAACTGTGGGATGCAAGCCCTCTGCAGGCACAAAGCCTGCATGTGGCTTTTGTGATACCTCCTTTCTTCACAATGGAACACTTGGATCCATGTTTATGTCATCAGTGCAGTCACATTGTTAAATATGCAAGAAAGATTCTTCCTGCTGTCTATATAGCACAGCTCAGATAGCAACTAGAAGTTCCAAAGTTCATTCAAAAGCATGTCATTGCTTGAATAAAAAAGGCTGATGCCTTGTTTAATAGAGAAAGCCTTCATGTTTTGATATCTACTTCTGCTTAGAGTTCTTAAATAATGAGCTGAGCATCTCCTTTTCTCTGCCATAGAAACATGTGTTACATAGTTTTGTATAAGATGAATATAAAAGGAGGTAAGTGATGTGCCCAAGACCACAGAGCAATTTAGAGTGGCTGAGATCTGAGAGTTTTGAAAAACAGACTTCTGCTTTACTCAGAACTAAAGTTCAAAAACTGTGAAGCAGCACTCAGATCCATGAGGACAGCTTTAACTCAGGTGAGAGATTTTACAAATCATATGTAAGAGGAGGTGCCCAGGTTTTATTTGTCTTCAGCAGTTTTCCACTTTTAAGCCGTATGTGTATAGATGAGTGCAATTTTCAAACATAAACATACGCTTTAAAAAGATTGAAATGAGAGATGTCTGAGCAATCTCTTGTCTCATGTTGCTGGAATTTTTATTAAAATTTCAGCTTATGAGACTGGAATTTTTACTGTACTCAAACTTCTTTATTTGTCTTTCTCTTTTTGCAGAATATCTGCTCTACTGCGTGCCTCCGTGGGCTTCAGTGGGACAGCCTGCCTCATCATGATCTTCACCACGGGCTGCAGGGAAATCCCTGCTCTGGTGCCTGGAGCTCCTCCTGCTCTACTTCTGCACTGGCGTTGGTGTCTGCAGGGCTGTTTCACATATTCTCACCCCTTTCTCCAACTGCAGTTTCTCCTGCACAGTAACCTTACTGCCTTCTTAACTATGTTATCTCAGGGGCACTACCACCATCACTGATGGGCTTGCCTATCAAAAGAGGCAGGTCCATCTTGGAGCCATCTGGCACTGGCTCTGTTGGACACAGGGGAAGCTTCTAGCAGCTTACCACAGAAGACACCACTGTAGCTCCCCCCTGCTACCAAAACCTTGCCATACAAACGTAATACACTGAGTATTTCTAAACCCTTAAAAGACAATTTTTTGAGAACAGTTTGTTCAAAAGCCACAAACAGGATGTCCTGCCTTCTTGTGCTGTTGTCACCTTTGGACTAGGAAGGAACTAGAGCCCAGAGGTGGGAGCCTTTCCAAAAGTGACCCCAGTACAAGGAAAATATTGTCCTACTGGAGAGAATCCAGTGGAGGTCACCACGATGGACAAGGGCTGGAGCACAGGGCACAGAAGGAGAGGCTGAGAGTGCTGGGTCTGGTTAGTCCCAGGGAGAGGACTCCATGGTAAGCTCCTATTGCAGTCTGTAACTGCCTGGTGGGTCTTTATAAGCGAAGACAGAGCCCAAATCTTTCTGGAGGCAAACATGAAGGACAAGACACAACAGACACAAGATGGAATAAAGAAAGTTCCAATTACATATTAGGAAAAAGAATCACCAGGGGGAAGTTGAAAACACTGAGGCAGGAGCCCAGAGGAGCTGTGAGCTCTCCCTCCTTGGAAAGCGCCATCTAAGTTGCACCAGCTTTGGCTATGGGGGATGAGGAGACCAAAAAACCTCCAGAGATCCCTTCCAATCTAGGCTAGTCTGTGACTGTTTCACACAAAATCCCCTGCACACGAGATAGAAAGAAAGCCCAGCAGATCATGGTTATGTGGCCTCAAATTGCAAAAGGGAGTGAGAAAGTCTTTGTTGGTTACTTCCTGTTACACACCTCGTGTGCTACCGTAAATGGTGCTATTTTAAACTGAGGTTTCACAGTCTGGTTCTACATGTACAGGAAAAGCAAAAGTGAACGTCATTTGTATCTGAGCTTCCTGTAGAGGTTTATTTAAGGGAAAAAAATCCCTTCCAAGCGAATCATAAACCCTAACCTACTGATCACTTTCTTGAAATTAATTTAGTTTGCATTATTGGGAGCACAACTTTCACGCGAAGACAAGCAGGAGAGTACTGGTTGCCAAAGTAAATCTGACTGGTTGAAGCTTGGACTCTGGGGAGCGAGGCCTCAGATAAATGAAGGAAATATACAGAGTTTTTCTTTTTTTATATATTTTTTTAATATAGCACTCCCAAGAAGTCTCTGGGGGCTTCAGTACGTGACTTTACATTTTAATGCTTTTCCTCCACCAGATGGTTTAGATAAAAACTTATTAGTTTCATTCGTGCAAATGGTTTCATGCAAAAAATGTCTATTTTTAACATTTTTCCTCAAGGCTTGGATTTAACTTTTTTCTTGCAGAAGTGGAGAAGTTTTCACTAGTGTCTAATATTTTAATCATCATCATTCTTACCATCAAATGAGATTCATACCAGACTGTGGCTGATGAACCCTCTAAAAGAATTTATGTCCAAAAAGTGCATTAAAATTACTTCATAAATTTGATTTATGCATCTTTTCATACAACCTTTATGTGTTTGCAATTTTCCATAAGCTTAGTTATGATTATTTCAATCTCTGCAAAAGTAGTGTATATATTCTGTCAAACATAATGATGCAGACCCTTTATCTTCCCTTTTTGTTTTGATGTCATTACTTTGGAGAATACATTCAGTGTGTGAAAACTGGGGAGGGTTCACTCCTGGAAATCCTAATTGCTATTACAGTCAAATCCACTCCCATTTCTGGAGGTAAGAAATTCCCCCTGGCAGTGAAATTAATGTGGTCCTGCTATACACATTCTAACGGGATGTTAGGAGGGCATCCCATATGAGTAATTTCAATTCCGTGAGGTCCTTTATGATCCAAAGAGCTCATTTGGAACCAAGTGGAGCAGGACATAAGAAACACCAGAATTTCTTCATTAAGACAGTCATCAAGGTTGATCCAGAGTAGACTCTATCTGTGTTTTTCTCTCGTTTCAGCAGAGCTCTCCAGGTGCTGTGGGGTGCCCAGCACCCAGCACATTGTCATGCAGAGCACTAAGACCTAACTCTATCACCCAATGGAGGTACACTGTTAAGAACCTGATTTCACTGGCCTCCCTCTGCAGTCACAGGAGAAGGATCAGCACCTTCAAAGTCCACATTATGTAGGAAAAACTCCTCTCTTCTTTACTGACTTCTCTACAGCACTTGGAGAGCCTAAAACACTATGTCTGCACTACAGTAGGAAGTAATTCCACCTATTAGGAGTTGATCAGCTGGTTGAAGAAGTGCAGGGGACCAAAGATCTTACAGCTGCACTGCATGAAGGTCAGGGGTTTCACTTAGGACAGAATTTGCTTTCTGCACTGCACCTCATCACTAGTAACTCAGAAATTCACACACCAGAAGTCAGGTGGCTGAATTCGTACATAAACATGAGCAAGTATCTAGCAAGTTAGATGCATTAACTGTTAACACAGAGGTTTAAAATGAACAAATAAACCTTCTATGTGTTTTCCTAGAATAGGTGCTTAGCTACTGTGCCAGAAAAAAAACACTGGCAAATAGCTATGGGAAGAAAGAAGGTAAGGGAGTCAAAAGCAAGAAAAGAAGGGGGAAGAGAAAGTAAATAGCATCCCCATGTGTCTTCAAGCTGTGGGTTTGTGCAGTATTGCATTCTGTTGGACATTCCGGGAACCTGAGCATATGTAAATAGAAACCACTCAAAAGGACAAAACTCGCCATGCAATAAAGGGATTTCCAATCATGAGTATATTGCTTGGAGGGCTTACACCACAGGGGCAATACATTGACAGACCGTGACTTCATATATACATCACTGTATTATTATAGCTGTTAGGATGTTCTGAAGGTTGCAATTAGTGAGCATCAGGGTGTGCAAGCCCCCCGCATGGTGCTGCCAAGGCTAATCCATGTCAGTGCCTACAGGCAATGGTGGAAAATAAAACATTTCAGTGAACAGCACCAGGAAAATCTAAGCCAGGCCAAGACAGATACAAGGACCTACGATATGAAATAAAAGCAAACACAATCCATGGGTCAGAAATAACTGCTGATCAAAGCCTTATTTTCTGGCACACCTCCTGCATCAAGAGAAAAATCTGGATAGGAAAATGGCAGATAGGAGCGTTGTGTTGTATGGGTTTTTTCTCCCAAAATAATCCAAATAGATATCAGCACATCACTTACAGCTATGGGTGGTAGCTGGACACAGGCGTTCATATCTGTGGGCACTGAGGGCTGAATGAGAGATTTCCGCCCCAGAGCTGTTGTGACAGCAGAACTGATAACTGTCACATCTGATGCTTCTCAATGGATTTAAGATGTGGACCCATTTGCCCAGGTCCAAAGTTAGGCATCTCCTTTTGTCATTGATGACACCCTTGGCTTTGACAGCATCTAAGTTACACTTTATTTCCTTTTAGGTCAAAGGCTATCCCGTCCTTGGCAGCCCTGCTTCACCATAATGCCTTGGTCCCATTGCCTGCCCTCTCAGAGACCAGCCTCAGGAGCATAGCAGACATCTACACTCTGGGGGATACCTCTCACAGGCTGGTAAGGAGTCTAATAATTGCATTTGGGGGTTTTCCACACCCAAAAAGGCTTCATCAACCCAGCAACACAGCAGCAAGAAGATGGCCAAAGCTGCTGAGCTACCTCTTCACTTATCATTCTCTCCAGCATTTTTCTTCTCTTGCCTCCATTCCTTTTCTGTGCTTTGAAATCAGCTGGGTCATCAGACTTAGAAGCTGGGTCATCAGTTATTGCCAGTTATTTCAATCACATCTGAAAAACTGATCATTGCATGAAATGTAAATCACCTGAGATGGAGTAAGAACTCCCTCCATGGCTCAGATTCCATGGAATTTTATTCCAATTTCATGGAAGTTTTTCAGCATATTGCTTTGGATGAGCAGACCTTCCCTTCCCCCATGCTCTAAGGAAAGTATCATCTTAGCAGCAAATAATCATTACCATGATTTTGTCATAATGAATATTTGTGCCACAGAAACAGATTGTAAAAGAATACTGTGCTTCCAGTCTGGGAAAATGGACCCAAATCATGACCTGCATGGCCTCAAAGGAGCTATGACTTGAATTACAGTGAATCATTCCTGAGTAAGCTGCATATCAAGAAACAGCTACTTTCTCTAAACATAAGACTTACTGTGCATATTAGCAAACAGAAAGAAATGTAATTCATCATGTGAATAATCTGTTGCAATTGATTTGCCTGCATTGGTTACTTTCCAAATGGTTCCTTTTATCTTGTTTGGGAAAAGAAATTTCTCTCAAGATTATCATGCCTTTTTCAAAAGGAATCAGAAAATTTCCTCTTGATAGACACATGCAAGTCAGGAAGCCTAATAAGGTGTTCCTCCAGTAAGACCCTATCCTTTACCACTAATACTAACAGAACTTTTGCCATTGTTTTCAATACAACTGAATTAAAAAAACAGAAAAACAATACAGACTGCAGAATGAGTGAAACCAAGAGCAGGATGGCGTTGAATGAATGCCTTTATTCCGTGCTATGCTTTTTTTCAAAACAGAAAACAGAGAAACTAGGTAAAGGCACAAAAGCAAACACTTAAAATGAATTAAGCTATGTTTCAAGAGAGCGCTGAAATTTCCCTTTGTCCTCAGAACACAGTCTTATTTCCTTGTCCTCAGACAAGCCAAAGATTTAATTTGCCTCACACAAAGGAAGTGTTCCCAAAGGAATAAGCATCCAATTTGCAATATGACATGTGAATGCTCCACCTGCTTTGGGCCATGCAGAGAACCCGCCTTTCTACTGAGGACGCTGCTGCAGCACAGCCTCCATGGGGAATTAAAATATTACAGCCTGTGATGACTTCTGGATATGAGCAAATTTGGCCTGATCAGTGGTAAAAAAACCCTACAACACAGGAATATAAACTGTACTCCCCTTCAGCGCATCTTTGGGATTTAAAGAATGCATCAGCACTGTCAAATAACTGTTCACCAGTTCACTCTTGGGCCTCAATGTCTTTCCTGCTTAAGTGGTAGCTCATTCCTGTGTTCTGTCTTGAAGTGAAGGTCCTCTTCATTTCAGGCCTATGTGTGGTTTTAAGCCCATTTCCCTATGGAAACCACTGAGTTTTGCCCTTGAGAATGGACAATATGGCACCCACCACTAACCCTGCATGACCATCACCCTTAAGGTGCCCGCTCCCATGCCCACACAAAGTCTCTATTTCCTGCTGTGTGCTCCAAGGGGCCACAAAATCATCATGGATTTGAGGAAAAAACCCAAAATCTTCACACAAACTTATCTGTGCATTTCAGCTCCAGGGTACCATGAGATCTTGGTGGTCCCAAGGCTGAGAGCTATGCAACAGGGATGCTGCTAGCTTGCACAAGGGGTGGCTGGCCCTTGGGTGTGGAGGGTGAATCACACTAAACTGCTTGGTCTAGGGGCCCAGTCTAGGGCCCAGGATGGCTCCTTGTGGTGTGTGCCTTCAGCCACAGTATAGCTAAAGAGATCCATCCATCCCTTGGACCTTTTCTGTGCCTCAAACAAGGGATCACTGGGACGAAATGGCCCTGTGGACACACTGGACAGCCCCATGAGTGAGGCATCAGCAATACAGCAGCACTGGTCTTTGCATACTACACAAGAAAGGCTACTGAAATTCTTCTTGCTCTTCCATTTATGCTCAGGTCCCTGACTATTCTGGAGTTATAGGTACATGTGAGAGGAAAGGAATTTTGTAAGCTATCTCCCTGAGATTAAAAAGCATTTTGCAAATGCAACAGCATTTTTTTAATGTAGCTTATGCCAAACATATTGTACAAGCTAAAGCAAACTCTAGATGGAATAAAGTAAAACAGCTAATGGAAGACTATAATAGGCAGTGAGGCTAAACATCTGGCAATTTCCCACCGCTGAGTATGATTATCAGTATTGCTATATTCAGCCATGTGAATTATCATCACGAGTCACGTTTCATCTTACAATATGAAATGGCCACGTTTGAAAACTCTGATCAATATAATTGATGCAGCTCATAAATAATTTCTAATTTATGTTTTGCTTCATTTTGTGACTCATGGCTACAGTGATATCTCAGTCCCAATCACTGAAGAGTCTGTTCCATGACAACCAGGAATGCAGAAATTCTGTAAACACCAAATGGAATTAGGCGGGCAGGGAGCACACTCCAGCACCCTGCTGTGCTGGCTCATGTCACAGGAGGTGGAGCTGGAGCTGACTGAGGTGAAGAGGCTTGTACAGGGTCATAATCCTGTCATTATTCATAGATGTTTGAATAAGAGCAGGAGAGTTCATACTCTGGATATGGAGCGTGTTATCTGGGCACCAAACAAGCATGGATTGAGTTATCTGAGAAGATGATCACTTGGGAGCAGTGACCATTGTTCACTTTGGGTGAAACCAGTGGTCTAGGTGTTGCCCTCAGCTGAGCATCACAACATACATCCCTGAGTAATAGTCTCCTGATGGTGGATTTCTTTCAGCCTCTATACCTAAGACAAATGGCACTACCACAGGACTTTTCTATCTTCAAGCCATGGAGTCTTAGCCCAAAGCTGAAAAGCAGTCTTTTCCAAACAGAATGAGCCAGAGAAGCAGCTGCAGAGTGACCTACTGTCACAGAGCAAGCCACTACCATAATAGCATAGGTCAAGCTTTGCCTTTATTATTGGAATTCTTATTCATATCACAAGAGTGCTGAGATTCTCCAGCCAAGATTGGCATTTGATAGACACATGATAGAAACATCCTTTGCCTACAAAGGTTCCCATTTAAACATCAGGACAAGTAAAAAGGAGAGAAAAAACAGGTACACAAAGAAGTCAATTGTTGACTGGTGTCTATACAGTCTGTTTCTGCAGCAGGGCAGTGTCAGAGCAAGAGCACAGGTGAGTGTTAGCCTCCTACCATGCTGCCCTCCCAGCCACACCAACCACCCTGCAGCTGCAAGGGCTCACAGCTATCCAGCCTGCTTCAGACCTGCATAAGGGCCCAGCAGAAAAGGTCCCAGTCTCTGTGCAGGTAGTTCTGCTGTGCAATAGTAAATACTAGTGTGGTAATACCAGGGGGCAAAGTGAAGCTTCAACATGTTAAAACAGATAATTGCTGGAAACCATCCTATCCCGGCCTCTCCTGGATTAAATGTGATGACAAACAATTTCACCAGCATCTCCTTGACATATTACTGATACAAACTTGTTGGTTTTATCTTTGCCCACTCCCTTTAAGGAAAAAATATCTCAGTAGTTAGTAAGAGTGTAGAGAAAGATCCATCATCAGATAGCATGTGTGCACTGGCTTTGCTTATTGTAAACCCACAAGGAGTCACACACCATTTTGGTTTTAATTTTGCCAAGATCTGAAAAATCAGTTTAACAGAAACAACAAGAGCTTACCCACAAGGGTAAAAGCCCTAGGGCAAGAGATAACCATATGGGATATTTTCAAGGTAGGTCACATTTTTCTCTAAAGTTGAGTAAACTCCTAGAACTGATAAAATCTTGCAGCCAGACTTCATTTGATATGAGAAAGCATTGTGGGAGGGAAGCATCTGTTCATTATCGCTCATGGGCTTAATTGTATGTTTCTTATCACCCAGTGGTGTTTTCATACTTACCACATGCACTACCGTATGTCCAACTTCAAAGAGAGAAAACAATATTGCAGTGCTGAGTGATTTGTTTCAATAAGGAAGATAGTTTCAAATAACCTGTGTTTCTTCTGAGAAAAGAGGCAAAATCTGGGGAGTGGTGTCTCCTAGAGGAGTTAAGCTGACACCTTGGAGAACAGCAGGCTGTCTTGAAAGACCATGTGGCTCCAGTGAGGTAGGTATCACTCAGCCTACTGCTCACAGGAGCTAGTGTGATTTATTTTTTCCTGGAAAGGAAGACTTACCCTCTTGCCTCACTTAAAAATAAAATAAGTAAGCAAAACAAACCAGAATACTTTATATTCCTCTTGTAAAAGCATATCAGAGCTCAGAAACAAGCATGAATTAAGGGTGAGAGGCAAAAAGCAGCAGGAATACAGAAAAGAAATATGAAAGGAGAACAAATTGAATAAAGGGTGATGATACTCAAGAGTGTCCATTCTTTCTTGCAGTACTGCCCTCCCCCCCATGCCTGTCACCTCTCACCTCATGCTCTGCTCCCAGACTCAGGTCTGTGGTTTGAGCTCTGGTTTCTACTCAAAACCTTCAACATCAGAAAGTGAAAAGAAAGTTCACCAAATTCTTTTCGAATTGCTTTTCCTAATTTTCCATAGAAAAAAAAAGAAGGAAAAGAAAAAAAGAAATAATCATTGCAGGGCTGAAGTAGTCCTCTCAGTGTGAGTTTAATTAATTGAAGCAAGAGAGTCCCCAGGAACCCTGTCATCTTTCCCATCAAAAACACTGTGGTAAGTAACCCCATAGCTATAGAAGAGGGATTTTTTTCATTACTGTTTCAATCTCAGCACTTCAGAAATCCTTTTTGTATTTCAGCCGTGACTCAGCTGATTTAGGTACTTTAATTTCTCTTTTCTTCCTTCCTGCTTTCCATATTGTTTTGTATTTCCTAACAATACAGACATGAAATTCATGCTGTGAAAGATGAGAAGTAATCTCTGATAACTACTTGAAAGCTCAAGTTAAAAATAATTTTGTGGCACAAAAAGCTGCTTTTTCTTGTTGTCTAGATTCATACTCCATACTGGTCACATGCCAAGGAGTTTACGAAGGTGTTTATTTCCCCACATTTTACTATCCCAGTGTGCTAGTCTATTGAACTACACTCAGAAATAGCCATCCACTGCATCTCCAAGACATATTGAGTTAAAAACCATAAGTGGACACATTACAGTGACAGCTGAGGATTTCTTCTTCCTACTGCTTTAAGAAGCTTAAGTTCCAAAACCTGTTTGTTTATCCAAAACCTCATTATCACAGACACTGAGAATTAGGTGGTTCAGCCTCTCTCCTTTTTTCTTTTTCTTTTTTTTTCAGTTGGAAACGCCTAGATTTGGCTGGCTGTGGTCAAGGCAGTAAGATGAAGAGTTTTGAACATTCATCCACTTTTGGCTTGCCCATCTCCAGCACCTTTCCTGTGCTCACATTCCCGTTGCTCTTGTCTGCTCCCAGAAACACTTTGTTTTGCTCTTCTGCAGGAAGGCAATATCTCTGGATTCCCATCTCCCTTTCAGCCCCTGCCACAGGCAGTGAGCTGGGCAGAGTACACACAAGTTGGTCTGGAGAACTTCTTTCTCCTCTTTTCTTTCCAGGACTAGTCTACCCCCAAGCTCACCTTGTTGATCAACTTCTAGCTGCCCTGACAGATGTTACTGAAAACCCATCCGATTTTGGATCCAGGGAAGAAAATTTTTAAAGTCTCCTGGAGTATTCACCATACTCAACACCTTCTTGTTGGGATATTACCTCCATTTTCTTCTTTTCTCTGTCCTCTGAGTACAACAGGGCAGCGTCCTCCATATACTAACACTGGTCCAGCATAAAGCCCCTTGACCCCAGCTATGCCCCCTCATCTCCTACACCCTACTCCCACCAACCATCATTTCTTGCTGCTGGAACTATCACCGTTGAGTATCTTTTAGGGCAGAGCAAACCCTTCATTCACATGGTGGCCCAGGCTCCAGTAGTACTTTTAAGCTCACAATTAAGCTAAGCTCCGCAAAACGAGGATTTCATGATCCCTTTCTCCCCCACTTATTCATGTTTCTTTTGTTTGTAAACTGGACCAGCATCACCTTCAGAGCTTTTCTGACACACATTTGATTCTGTGTCGTTTCAGATCTTTATTAAATCCAAGAAGCAGTAGTAATATTATGGTATGTTCCCACAATTCAAATTACAAAATAAATCAGGAAGTATAAAAATGAAGCTTCAATAATAGCTTTTAGTTGGCCGCTATTTATTTGAAGCATGTTTTCCCATAGCTGTTAACCACACAAAACCAATACACCATACCAAGACACTCATTTAACCAGAAAAAGAGACACAGAAATGCTTGTAAATATCCCATACAGTGAATGAACTGTTTCTGTTGGACATTTAACTTTTGTTTCTTTTGAATCTTAAATTTTTTTTCCCTGTACAGATTTTGTGGGTGTGAATTTCATTTCCTGATTCAGGTTCTATTTTCCTTTTTTTTAAAAAAAAAAATAATAATAAATAAATAAATAAATGTGGCATTTTTTGATTTGAGAAAGTTATTGATTCTTTGGACATGAGCTCCTAAGTTAAGGGGCATTTTTATGAAGCCCATTTTCCTTACCTCATCTAAACACTGCCCTTAGCTACTATCAGCAAAATAGAAAATATTTTCTTCCAAGCTTTTCATGCGTGGTCTGCCACTTTCTTTCATAACCTTGGAATTTAAACTTAGAAAACACTTTTCAGAGTGCTTTTTCCACCTTCTACAGTTCCTTGAAGAATGAGTATTTATGTGGTCCCCTGTTTACAGTTCTCAGTTCCCAAGTTAAGAGGGCAAAAGTTTTGCTCAGGAAAATTTCCCTCTACTTCCCACCAAAGTGCAAAATCCAGCTGTCACCAACTGATCGTCACCCAAATGAAGGATCTCCTTTATTTTAGAGACCATCCACTCCATCTGAAAACTTGTCTCCTGGCAGAATAAAGAAGCCTTTCACTCCTCATTGTTCCTGCTTCAACAGGGGATAAATCCCCACATCTACCACACAAATCTCTTCCTTTATGCTTTTCTAAAATGTAATACAAGTGAGCAGTCCCGACGACAGCTACTTATGAGCACGAATTGGAAGCACAGAGAATCAGTTCTCCAACTGATATTTAAAGCCACTTTCAGCATTGGGAAAGCACAGTAAGGGGGGTAGCAGTTGACACCACTCATACAGTCAAGGTACCAATGCCCTCACCAAGGGTATTAATAATTGTAGTCTTCTGTATTAAAATAACAGTAAAAATTACCAAATCAAACAAGGTAAACACAGAGCTAATCAGGAAGGAGATTTAGGAGTTACAGTATAATTCCCCCAAACCCCCAGCCTAATTAGTGAAGAAGATAAACTGGTTGACAGATTGCACAGCTAGAAAAACATAAAGCAAAGAAGGTTATAATATTTATTATTACTGTGTAAGACAGTGATTAGACCCCCAACCTATGTACAGATCTAATCACCATCCCCTGGAAAGGATAATAGCCAGCCCTGTGAGTCTAGTTTGACAAATTAATCTAAGCCTGATCCAAATAAAGAGATTTGTAGTTTTCAATGGAAAATTAACTCCGTGGCTGTGCAGTGGGGACATCACCGCATGCACTAATGGTGCTGCTACCGAGAAACAGTGTTGCACCATGTCTGTGCTCAAGGATCTCTCAAACAGCACATGGTTTGATGTTGCAGCAAGGGCAAAGATTTAAGGTAGCAATTGGTGTATTTGTGGAGCATTAGTCATAATAGGACATAAAACCCAATCCCAGCCTGTAGGCGGTAGTCTACAAAGGGTGGGTTGATGAAGCATCTATCCTGGCCTTTTTGAAGTACATCCATATATCTGAGAAAGGTTAAGGTGAGGAAATTGCCCTGAGTATCCCACAGCTAAGAAAAAATCACGCAAACTGGATTTTAGTGCATACTTGTACTATGGTGTGGCATTCTGTTCGCAACAGGAGAAAGAAGCAATGTGATTAGTAGGTGGGATGTCATATGGACACCCGTGTTTGTCCATAAAAATAAGGAGTGTGTGGAGCTTAGGGAACTTGGGAAGCCTCAGGAAACTCCTGGAGCAAAAAGGAAAATTAAAGCAAGGATGTACCCAGCAAAACAGTGTGGAAAGGACAGGCCTGATTTTTTTTCCATGTAATGAATTGAGTTTGCTGGTTCGTGTTCTACAAGAGTTCTAAGGTTTTTAAGCACTCCCATATATTTGAGGAGATGTCATGGCCATTCACTTCAGGGCCATGGTCAGCACCACATTCCCTCACAGAATATTAGCAAATGTCTATATTATAATATTTACTTTATTCACCTAAACAGTACAGAATCTACATCTTCATATATCAAGTAAGCCAAATTTCTGCCACAGTGTTTTTAATGAGGTATAGAGGAAGAGTGAAGATACAAATTTGGCAGTTTGCCAAAGTAGGTTCCTACTTTTTGTGTGTCTAGACTCCTGAAGTGAAAACCTTCATGTCGGGTTAGGCAGGTAAGCACTCAGTGCAATCGCAGGGCAGGTTAGGCGTCTCAGAACAGCTTTCACAGCAGTTAGCAACCTAAGAGAGTTCGGGTAGGTACCAGGAGGAAGAACTGAAGTCCTGCCCATTTCCTGCCCTGTGGCATGTCAATCTGCGTTGTCAGGAGACACTCACCAACTACCCTGCATTTTCTCCAAACCACTTTCTAAAAGCAGTAGGGAGGGACCAATCCCTCTTCTCAGGTGACAGCAGCAGCAGCAATCTTCTGGCCAGAGAGTGTAAAACCTGCGTTCATTTTCTGCCATTTCCAAAGAGGACACCAACCCATTGTCCCACCCCACAGCACAATGTCCCAACCACAGAACTAGAAGATTTCCCTCAATAGAAGTAGTAGAGACGATGTCCCTGAAGAGAAGCTCCAGCTCTGAAGTAGTTTGTGTAAAATGTGCAGGTGTCCTTGGGATCAGACAGCATTATCACAATATTTGAGTGCAGTGTTTATCTTGGAAATTAGGCTACACTGGGAATCTAATACAAATTTCTGCCTACATCTAATCTTCCCTTCCTAAATTGTGCAGAATTCAGTGTAATCTTCCTTTTTAATATTCAGTCTGACCACTTTTATCAGTTTTGGCCAAAAAAGCAGAACTTTTCAAGTGATCCTTTCCAACACTTCTGAGAATAAAACATTTACTAAAGCAACGTGGTATGTACCTGAGTGATTTAGAGAAGAAAGACTGTGTTCTTGTCCAACTGTGTTTTGAACAGCTGGGCTTTATAATAGTACAGGCAAATAGCTGAGGAGAATACAGGCTTTTATAATACTATGAACACAATATTAAAAAAACAGAAATTACAAAATAATCTTCTTTTATTCCAACAACTTGTGTTTAGCTGAAATTCATATTTGATGGGACTAGATAACTAGCATCGAGTCCTTAATGTAACTGCTCAAAACACTATTATGCTTTTGCTATCCAAAGATTCTATGTTGTGATAACCAGATACAGACACTGAGAAAGGAAAATAAGTTCTCATAAAACACTTTCTGGAACTAGTAACCAAAGAAAAATACTACAGAAGTATAAAGATAAAAGTGAAGGAGATTTAAAGGTAGTTTTTTCTCAGAAAGGGTCTGCCCGCTGCATCTAAATCATCTCCCAAGCTATGGTTAAGGAAAAGTTATTAGGAAAAATGTTGTCTGGGCACTAAGTCTGGTAAGGGCATCTAAGGCCCATTGGTGCATACAGAGTGCACGCTGATAAACATGAAGCAAGTGTTTTCTTGTGTGTAAGGTTGTTCTGCTCTTAGGCTGTCGGAATAAGGCTGCCTCTGGTGCTACTAACTGAATAGACCTTAGCATGCCATCTACAGTCCTGCTGAAGAACAATACTGTCATGCAGTCTTGTTTAACTGGACTCAAAGATTCTGTAAATAGATGATACCACTGTGAACACTTAACTTGTTTTCCTGTCTGTATTGTACAAACCTACCTGATTTACACTCCAATGCAGGTGCAGGCACAGTCCTAAGTGCTGAGGCATGAGCAGATGGCATAGGAGAGTTGACTCCAGAACTAATTGCTTATCCCAAGCAAATATAACAGCTCCTGGCTCTGAGAGGCTGTCTGTGTGCAGAAGGTACCAAAATGGTGGCTTTTCATCTCCTGCCAGACAGTGAAATAAATATGCTGAACTGGAAGAAAAAATGTTGTGGGCAGGATTTGACTCAGAGATCAGCATCTAGATATTGGCCATAAGGACTTCGCTGTGTTGGTTCCTGCCTGGAATGAAAAACACTTTAAAGAATATGTGATCTTAACTGAGATATTTCCAGATGACTTCACCACAGATTTCAGTAAACAATTCAAGTGTTTAACTACTATGGAATGTCTGTATCCTCAGTGCTGGATCTTTTTACATGTTCACATCCAAATTAAAGAACCCTCTATTCTGGACAATCTTCCCCCTGCACTCAGCTGTAGACTGTGAGCGAAAGCATCCTCCTACCTGCTTCTTGTTGAGCTAAACAGACAGGGCCTCTGTATTCCCTCTCTCTCTCTCTCTCTCCAAGGTATGTTTACTTGTCCTGTTGTATCCATCATGACTGTTTCCTGAATCCTTTCCAAATTGTAAACATTTTCCTCAGGCTGCGGAGAAAATACCACAGGATTGTGGTAACAGACAGATTTGTGCCAAATGAAGAGGGAATACAAAATTTCAGCTCTTAAGATCACTCTGTTTACGGTCCAAGGATCACATCAGCACCAGAGCCCACTGCCACAAAATAATGCACTTGTACTTACCTGAGCTATTTCTTCACAGCTTGGTGACTCCATTTGCACAAAGGGAGATAACTTGAATGACATTATATGTGACTGTCTGAAAACAAAATTGCTTACGCTGAGCAGCTCAACTATCCTCTTCATCACTCACCTTTCCTACAGTCTCCATCACCTGAAAATTCAGTTGGCAATGATGGAGGTATGAAGAGACATTCAAGGCCAGGCTGGATGTGGTTCTGAGCAACCTGGTCTAGTTCAAGATGTCCCTGCTCATTGCAGGGGGGTGGACTAGATGACCTTTGAAGGTCCCTTCCAACCCAGACTATTCTATGATTCTATGAAATGGTTCCAGATCTGCTTCCAGTGGGAAGAAAGAACTGCCCAACACATTCTCCACTTTCGTAAGGACTTAATAGTAAGTTTTCTATCAGTTATATGGGCCACACTTCTTTTCTTAATTCTAGTTTTCACCCTGAAGGTTGTGCTGAACTCTGTCAAAAACTTGTGAAAGTCAAGCATTGTTATGTTTATCACCCAGCTTCAATAAAAAAAAAACTATCAGGTTGGTCAGACAGGACCCATTTTCCATCTGTGTATTGCCATTAACTAGATTAGTACTACATTGGCACTTAAAAGGAAGGAACTATAGCACAGAACTATATTAGCACTTTGGTTTGCTTATTCTGCGTCAGCTGTTTATTATTTGAACAGGAAACCCCTGTTTTAGGTTGATAGGCCTGTAATTGCCTTGATTACTCCTCTTACCTATTATAATACAATGGTAACTTTTTTAAACGTCTAATGGAAGTTTTTGGTGCTCTGAGACTGACTAAATTTCAGCATTGATGTTCATTGAGTTCCTTTGTCAGCTCTTTCAAAACTCGTGGGTACAGGATGACCAGATTGCCAATTTGAAAATATCTTCTTCCACAGCTGTTCTCTAACATATTCTTTAGTTACAACTGGAGAGTACATATTTGACATTGACATATTCTACCCTATAAGCTGTACATACATACAAATAGAAACATTTCCCTTTGCTACACTACCTTTGGACAATTTAACACTTTTTCATTAATAAACTCCAGAAAGAATTTTATTATTCTTTAGTTTGTGTTTGTTTAAAAAATTCACAGTTGTGATTAATATTTATTACCAGCAATTTCTCTTTTCTCCCAATGAACAGAGGGGCAATTTTAATCCTTTTCTTAAGCACCTTTGAATGAGTTAGGCTTTTCTATTTCACTTGGGAACTGTAGTTTCTGGGCTATTTCACACAATGTTACAAAGCATTTGGAATTAATAATTCACATCAGTTATTTGTTGCCACATTTTTTTACAAATCTTTGGTGATTACTTAGTTCCTTATTTCTGGCTTCCTCAAGCTTGTACATTCACACAGTTGTGCAGTATAACAAAGAGCGTAATATGACAAATTATTGGGATTGGGTCCGGGTTACTGATGACCTTAAAATAATGAGGATTTGGAGGGAGTCATGCAGGTAAATAGAATTATGTTCAAAGTAATAAAAAAATAGTGGAGCTAGTGCAGCTATGCAAGAGGTGTGTATTTGAAACGCTGTGTCAAGAAAGCAGTTTTATCACTCTGACTAGGTATGAGTTGATCAGATACAGCTTCAGCAAAAGAACCAAATGAAGCTGAATGCCTTTTCAGAACTGAAAATGATCTTCAGTAAAACTCTACAAAATAACTCCCAACTCAGTACTGAGACTGCCTCTGGGAAGAGGTCATCTGGTCATTTTGTGATCCCACTATCAGTGTAGAACATTTGCTCTCTGTAAAGAAGGCATTATGGTTACCTCATTATCATTTGTTATGATCAACCCATGAAATACACAAATTTTAAAGGGATCGCAGATTCTTTGTGCTATAAAACTTGCTGGGCCGCTGACACCTGCTCCTAGATGCCATATGTTGGCCAAGAAAAGAAACCTCAGAAATTCTACACTTTTCTGAGTCCTCAAAATGCCAATTTTTGATCAATGATTTTGTTCAGATTTATAGTTATACTTTAATTTTCAGTTACACTTTACCATTGTCCCCTGCTTTACTCAATCACCTTCATCAGCAATGATAGTTTCCAAGCTCTATTAGTGAATACATCAGGAAGTGTAGAAGAAGTAGGGGAATGAACAACCAGCAGTTTATATGCAACTGAAGTAGGTCTATTGACTTCAATTGAAAGCATACTCTCACTTAGCTGAGGATCTGACCTGTTGCTACAGCAAATGGTAGTACTTATACAACTATAATGATATTGTTCATCAATCAGATGGTTTACAGTTCTTCTATAGCAAATTTGCTGACAACAACAAGCTGTGTGGTTGACAGACTGGAGGCAAAGGATGCCATCCAGAGGACTGAAAGGTGGGCCAACATGAACCTCATGAGATTCAACAAAGCCAAGTGCAATGTCCTGCACCTGGGTTGGGGCAAACTCAAGTATAAATACAGTTTGGGCAGGGAATGGATTGGGGACCAGCCTTGAGGAGAAAGACTTGGGGGTGCTGGTTGACAAAAAAATTAACATGAGTCAGCAATGTGTGCCTGCAGCCCAGAAAGCCAAACTTATACTGGGCTCCATCAAAAGGAGATACTATGACCGTGGTGAGACAGGCTGCCCAGAGAAAGCTGTGGATGTTCCATCCCTGGAAGTGTTCAAGGCCAGCCTGGATGGGGCTTTGAGCAGCCTGGTCTAGCTTGGATTTATATTAATGGATGCTCTCATTAACTTCAGTAGTGCAGGATCAGATGCCAGTGTGATACAAGAAAATGAAGAGCACTGAAGTGCCTGTGAAACTTTAAATATATGCTTAGGTCTCTGGCTAACCAGCAAAGGCTTGCAGTACACGTGAGCATTGCTGATTTCATTCAAAGAGTGGTGGAATAAGAGTACAAACACTCCAAATAGGCCAAAGACCACATTTTGGCAAAGAGATCTGGTTCACACTGTGAAAGATCTAAGAATGGAGTATGCCAAAGAGGAGACAAGGAGCCTGCTTGCTGAACATACAAATGCTGGGAAAAGGAGGTGACAGCTAAGGTAGTCATTAATGTAGATCAGGAGCAGCACTCACTGGAAAAACAAAGATCACAGGACAGCAAGTTGTACTCCCTGCTTTGCTCAATGCATGCATGTTACCCCCTCTATGGCTAATTAAATAAAAGAGATCACATAGAGGGCTTTATTGTAAGAAAGAGTCAGATTTCTGAAATGAAAAATGAATTATTTTAATGAGCTGTGGGGATGGACTGGAATTAAGTGGTGACAGCAGCAGTGAGCCATGCTGGGGGACAAAAGGCCAGTTTAAGTCCTGCACTCACCAGCAGCAGCAGCAGCACCCTGCTACCTAGAGTGATGCAAGAGGAGGACTGTCCAGAATTGGGACATTAGAATTAAAGGATGAGTAAAAAGGCACTGATTATCCACCTGGTCTGGAGTCTTGGAGTCTGTGAGACTTGTCTGACAATTTCAGGCTATGCAGGACTTCTCTACGGTGCCTTTTGCAGAATGGGATTATCATACAATCCCAAAGTCGGAATTCATTTTATACATACATTGACTTTGGATTCATTGCAGATCTGGCATATTTTTGATTAGGACTGCTTGCATGAGGATTTAAGATAGTGGTTGTAATAGTGTTCATAAAGCTTGTTATCTTCTATGATTTTCATCAACTTATTCATTAGGTTTTTATGTATTCTTTTATGGCTTTATCTTATAAAATAAGAATTGAAATGTAGTGATATTAATATAAACCTATGACAAGCACACAGTTTTTCATTATTCCAAAATATAAGAAGAGGTTATAAGGTGTAATTAATGGCAGCTAAATGAAGAACAAATTCAAGGAAATATTATTTCATGCAAAATATGGGATTTACAGCCCCAAGAGACCTTTTGAGTGAAATAGTGAGTTGAGTGATTGGATTTTAAAAAGAGCTTGATAATTATGTGACCATTAGCATTTATAATTACACTAAGATAATTAAGTATAATGAAATCTTATGCTTCTTGGTATAAACCGATTACTTACAGAAGTGGAAGGAATATGTTTTAGGAAATTAGCATTTCACAACTGGCCAGGTGTATTTTGGTTTTGTTTTGCAGGCTCTTTTTTTTAAAATGTTTCCAATCAGACAACAAGCACATCTGTACACAGCATGAAAGATTGAATGGGGTAGCCATCTATTTTACTCTAGAATACCCTATCTCCTTACCAGTTTAAGATAATAAAGTTTCACTGCCTATCTGTAAAACCCTTTATAAGTTTTCAAAATTGACTATTCAAAATTGCCACAGAGGAAATCCTATTTGGAGATATGTCAGTAACCTTATCTGCTACATCACCGTCTTGTTGCTCTTTCACAACCAGGAATTTCATTGATGGACACTGTAGTCCCAGAAGCCTGACGTGTTTTTCAAAGGAAATGTCATTGATCTAATAGAGGTCAAGGTTTTGACAGAAGATGAAAAGTTGCATTATGAATACTTTAGACAAGATTTAAAAGGTTCTTCTTAATAAAAATAAGTGTGAATCAGAGATATGTCACTGTTGTTTACAAAGTCAAAAATCTGTGTTAATGTATTGCATGGTCTGGTTCTTATTTATGCATTCATTTTAAATAAGACAGTTACAACATTTTGCTGGTGAATATTTTTGCTTACAGGTGGCGTGCCTGATTTATATAACTCTGTATATTGCATAGATATTTAGAGTACCACAAAGTGAATATGGCTTGGCTGAAATACCACTCTGTTTCGGCTGTGTTTGGCATTTGCTTTTACGTCATGTGGTCACAAAGAACAAACCTGATATAGCCCAGGTATTTCTTGCCCATTTGGTCTGTTAGGTGATAAGCAGCACTATTTTCCACAGATTGAGAGAGAAATATATAGCCATCTGTTGTTCTGAAAGAGACTGCATTTAACTACTGAAGTTTAAAAATTAACCGGAAGTCAACAGACATGGTATATATTCCTGGTTCAAAGAAAGACTTTCTTTGTTGGCAAGTTATGCAATACTTTAGTATGTTGCTCTCTGTGGCTGTAAAACAATGATAGCAGCATTTATTTCAACCACTCTGGAACTGCAAAGATTTATAAAAATCCTTGAGAGCCATCTGTCAAATGTTTAAAGAATAATGCTTAGGCATTATACCATACTATACATATAGTATGAATGTCTGCAGATCCACACCTATTCATCTGCACATTTACTAATGCAGGCATAGCCAAAGAGTTCTCCCGGTCAAAGGACAATCTGAGTTATTTCAAAAAATAATTAAACTCAAGAACCTTTTGCACAAGTGTCGTGGTTTAAGCTTAGTCATAAATTAGAAAAAGCATGTAGCCTGCTTGTTTTCCCCCCACAACCTGTCCTTCCTCCCCCCGCCCCAGTCCCGGAGGGATGGGGAGGAGAATCAAAAGAATGCAACTCCCACGGGTTGAGATAAGAACAGTCCAGTAAC
>WYDI02036261.1:0-10397 GCA_009867235.2 Psittacus erithacus | reverse complement strand
ACTTGGAGTATTGTGTGCAGTTCTGGTGTCCTCAACATAAAAAGGACAAGGAACTGTTGGAACAAGTCCAGAGGAGGCCACGAGGATGATCAGGGGACTGGAGCACCTTCTGTATGAAGATAGGCTGAGAAAGTTGGGGCTGTTGAGCCTGGAGAAGAGAAGCTACATTGAGACCTCAGAGCAGCTTCCAGTGTCTGAAGAGGCTACAAGGATGCTGGGGAGGGACTCTGCATCAGGGACTGGAGTGATGGGTTCAAACTGAAACAGGGGAAGTTTAGATTGGCTATAAGGCAGAAGTTCTTTACTGTGAGGGTGGTGAGGCACTGGAATGGGTTGCCGAGGGAAGTTGTGAATGCTCCATCCCTGGCAGTGCTCAAGGTCAGGTTGGAGAGAGCCTCAGGTGACATGGTTTAGTGTGAGGTGTCCCTGCCCATGGCAGGGGGGGTGGAACTGGATGATTTTAAAGTCCTTTCCAACCGTAACTATACAATTCTAGGATCCTAAGGGCACTTGCTCTCCTTTGGAGCAAAGACAATTCTGTTAAGGAAAGTAAAGGGGATTTACAAGGCAATGTAACACATCTACCTCCAGCTCCAACAAACTGGCTTTATATTTAATTATCAACAAACAACTACAAAGTTGTCAACTTCAAAATGTGGCAGCTTAAGCATTCGCAGCCCAATATTTAGCACTTCATTACTGCTTGTAATACCAACTGAAACGTGTGCACAAGATGAAGCTCATGTTTATGACCACTTTCACAAATCCAAAATTACATAAAGGACAACTGCCAAAATGTTCAAAAATTTAAGAACAACCAGAACCTGACACCTACATTTTTAATAACAGGTAATGAGAGCTGCTAAAAACCACGACTTCTTCCCATGACTGGTCTCCAAGCTGGTGTAATACTCCTACTGTATCCACCCCAATAGCTTTTTGTGTTACATGTTGTTAGCAGTAAAACAAGATACTACAGAAAGATGTAATGTGTAGCACAGGCGTGATCCAATTCCAGCCCAGGAATAAACTTCCTTGAATAGACACCAAGTAGTACACACAACAGCCAGTAGCATCTTCAGTACCAGCAAATAAAGTTAGGAATTCAATAAGTACAGGGAAATCAGACTGTTCTAGGGCAAGAGGTCAGGGATAAAAATCCTGAGGAAGTAACCTGTCAGCAGAGATGCTTCCAGTTAATTCAGAAGTATGAGGTTTGCTTTATCTTTCAGTAAAGCATTCTCTCCTCTCTTGCAAATGACAGAGCAGCCCAAAAGGAGCCAATGGGTTCTGCAATCTCTTCATTGATAGGGATACAGGAGACCATTCCTTCATCAAAACCTGGTTGACAGAGTGATGTGACATACAGCGCAGCCTCTCCAAATATTACAGTTTCCTTCGACTGCTGTTCAGCATTGAAGCCACTCTTCTATATAATCACTGCCTTTATTAATTCTTTATACCAATTTCTGCAGAAAATACTCTTCCTCCCTACATCTCATAGTACTAAACATCACATCATCCTGTTAAGAAATATCACATGGTAACATCAGGAATACTTGAGTCCTTTCTCTCAGGATCAACTGCCTCTTCCTCACCAAAAATAAAGAAGAAAATCAAAACTTCAAGCATCTTGGATGAACAAGACAAGGGGGAATGGCTTTAAACAGACCGAGCCGAGACTGAAGTGGAACATTAGGCAGCTCTTCCCTGTGAGGGTGCCAAGGCACTGGCACAAGGTGCCCAGAGAAGCTGTGGCTGCCCCATCCCTGGCAGTGCTCAAGGCCAGGCTGGACACAGGGGCTTGGAGTAAGCTGCTCTAGTGGAAGGTGTCCCTGCCCATGGCAGGGGGTTGGAACTGGATGAGCTTTAAGATTCCTTTCAACCCAAACCAGTCTGGGATTCTATGAACCACTCACCTCACCTCGTTCTGTATAACGCTCCAGAGATTAAGGAGCAATAGAAGTCTTCCACAGGATAAACCCCCATATCTCACCCCAGCCTCAATGACTGACTTAGATTAAATGCTTACTTTTCAGATGTTTAACATGAGATTAAATTAAGCACAGGTAACGAACCCGAAAATGAGAATCAGATAAACTGGCTCCATGAAGCATTGTCAGAGGTACACAACAAACAAAAGCAAAGGGAAGAAATAGTGTCCTTTCTCTTGTTTAAAGTTAGACTTCCAAAACCAGGCTGTAACATCCAAGAACTGCCACTTTCAGTCTTGTGTTCCCCAAAACTCCAGTAATACATCTCAACGTGAGGCCGCTGGAAATCAAGGAATTCAATACACATAGAAACCAGTGTAAGGAGTAAATTGTAGCTGAATTCAGCTACTGAAAAAAGCAGCTGAAACTGCATCCTGATCCCCTGAGACAGAGGAAAAGACTCCTCTAAGTGGTTACCTCCTGTTTAACTAAAAAACAACTAGTACAAAGCTTTCAAGAAGCAGCACTATACAATATACTTAAGCTGCCTCATCTGACAAGTGATGAAGAGCTTTAGTAACACTTTACTGCAGGCTGGAGATGAAAGAAAAAAAAAGAAACAAAGCTTTTCTTTTCATCTTAATGCGATAAATCAGACATTTAAAGTATGCTCTAATATCACACTGAAGATTCTCTACCTGGTAAATAAACTGTGATGGAAAGAAAAGCAGCATCTACTATTAAAAGCAGGAGGGCTTATTACTTGGAGGGCTGCTTGTCGTGTTGAAGGAACATTATCTCTAACAAGTGGTATTTTTAAATAACACAAAGAAAATAAATGCATTTAAGACCCTCTCATACTTCATGTCAGTCGAGAAAAGATTTGGCTAAGAATATATTCACTATAAAACCAGACAAGATGCTGTACAGCAGAAAGACAATTCCCTTGCTACCAAGACTAACACTGGTGAAAGCAAACAGTTCTAATTTGGTCATTGGGTTTATTTCATTAAAATTATCAATACTTCTGATGTTGTTCTTTAAGATAGCAAAAGCATTCAAGCTGCACCAAATGACTTCTGAGTCTTTTAAATTACAAACCCTTTTATCTTGACAACTATCTGGTCTTTTTGACCTCTAATTCCAGGAAGGTCTCTGAAGGACACAGGCAGGATAACTGGGGTTTGCTCTGGTGCCCAGACACAGCACAGACAAAAGAAGTCAAAGGCTGGAATTACAAGAGGAAATATTACATAGTTCAATGCTTTCTGCTGACAATCTTCAGCACATCTCATGCTCAACAGAAACCACGGACTTGAATACACGTGAACCACGATTCCTGTAGGAACATACATGAGAGATTTCTAACAAAGACCACAGCAAATGTATCTCAAACAGGCATCATAGGATCACAGAATGGTTTGGGTTGGAAAAGACGTTAAGATTATCCAGTTCCCACTCCCCTGCCACAGGCAGGGACACCTTCCACTACAGCAGGTTGCTCCAAGCCCCTGTGTCCAGCCTGACCTTTAACACTGCTGGGGAAGGAACAGCCACAGCTTCTCTGGGCACCCTATGCCGGTGTCTCAGCGCCCTCACAGGGAAAAACTTCTCCTGTTTCAGTCTGAACCACTCACCCCTTGTCCTATCACTACAGTCCCTGATGAAGAGTCCCTCTCCAGCGTCCTTGTAGCCCCCTTCAGACACTGGAAGCTGCTCTGAGGTCTTCACACAGCTTCTCTTCTCCAGGCTGAACAGCCCCAATGCTCTCAGCCTGTCATCATCTTCTGCCAAATTCTTATTTGTAATGGACAGTGTAACTGAAACAAAGGAAAAATATGTAGGGGGAAGAGAAGCAGCACATTGCCAGGGCAAATTTTATTTAAGATTATATTTTAAAAAAAAGAACACCGAAAGTCAGAAACCAAACCCCAGTATGCAGTCTTTCTAGGAGTCTGCCTCAGACATTGGATGAACTCTAGCTGCATTCTCAAGTTCAGCCCATTGGAATAATCTCCCCAAGGAAGTGGTGGGTTCCCCAACACTGGACACTAATATTTAGCTGGACAGGGTGCTAGGACATCTAGTCTAGGTCACGCTCTACCTCTAAAGGTTTTATAAGGTGATCCTTGAGGTCTCTTCCAACCTGGAATTCCATGATTCTATAAATCTCTTATTGCTCTCTGGGTTTTGGTTTCACAAGGTCCCATTTCAGCATCTTTGCATCTTCGTACCATGTCATGGATCATGTGTGCACCGCCTCTTTTTCCCAGGTTAATTTCCTTCTCTGTTTTGGAGACAGTTTCCCTACCTCTCTTACTGCCACACTAGAAATTAATTTAAGAACCACATACCAGCCCCAGCAATTGTTTTCAACATAATTTTCTGCCAGCTACTCGAAGAGGATGTTTTAGCATGCACACATCTTATGCTTCCACATCCAAAAGCAGGCTGCTCTAACCTCTAACTCACAAGCCATTTCTAAGCAAACACTTTGGATATGCTTGTCATAGTAGCTACAACAAAAACTGCTTTATATGTGTACCACACAACTACTCCTAAAGATTTTTACAGCTAACATCTGCACTCAGTAAACCCTTAATAGAGCACATGCAGCCTTAAGCAGAATAGCATGAAATTTCATTTCACCAAACCCACTAGAGACCCAAAAGCACACAGTGTGCAGTACATAAGAATTACCTGTTTCTAAGAATATCTAGAACCAAAAATGACACTTCTAAATGAATGCCCATTGAAAGAGAAATTCTGACTCTCTGCAAAAAGCCACTCAGAGAGAACAATTGGTAGAAGAAAAAGACTATTAAAGAAGCTGTCATTACAATGGATCTAGCTCGGCCTGAGATGTAGTTACTTAAACATCGAGTAAAACAGGACCTGATACAGAGTGCTGCTTCTTTAGATTTCATTTGAAATATCACAATTTCTCTATCAGTTGTAAAATGAGAACTTTGAAATCAATCAGACGTCCCCCAACACATCACAATATTCATGGGATAGAGTGGTTTTCTGCCTTATCCTCTTATAGGGGGGGAAACCAAACAAAATGCAACTCAATTACACAAGCTCTATTTGCAGAACCTTTGCAAACCTTTACTTATTTCTTTATTTCCCTTTAATACACTAAGTAACAGTAAATAAAGCAGAAGCAGAAGGAGAGAGGGGGGTGGAAATCAATTACTGCAAATCTGGCACCAGGTGCCACCCACACACGGGTCACTTTCTTTATACAAAGTTGAGCATCCTCATTACATTACCAAGAAAGAGGAAAAAAATAGAGAGGAACAGAGAGACCTCTTCTAACCTGTCCTTCCAACAGCATGATCAAACCTGAACCACATCTAGATCATATCAAACTCCAGGTTAACATTAATATAAATGTAATTTCTTGGAGCATATTTAGGTGGGTGCATTTCATGCAGCCCATTACTGTACTGAGATATGAGTATTTCAGAGGGCTGGCTAGGTTGGCTTTTAGCTGTTATTACTAATTTACCTGCAGTTTTTTGTTTAGAGGAAAGAAAAGTTAATCCTTCCTTGAACAGCATAAAATACCATTTCAGTATTAGGGGAAAAACATTTTAATTCTAGTCTATGGATTAGTCTGGTCACCCGGAGAAGAGAAGGCTCCTTAAGGAGAGACCTTAGAGCAGCTCCAGTGCCTAAAGGGGCTCCAGGAAACCTGGAGAGGGGCTTTGGACAAGGGCCTGTAGGGCCAGGACAAGGGGAACAGCTTTAACCTGCCAGAAGGGAGATGGAGATGAGCTCTTAGGCAGAAGCTGTTCCCCAGGAGAGCGCTGAGGCGCTGGCACAGGGTGCCCAGAGAAGCTGTGGCTACCCCATCCCTGGCAGCATTCAAGGCCAGGCTGGACACAGGAGCTTGAAGCAAGCTGCTCCAGTGGAAGGTGTCCCTGTTCGGGGCAGGGGTTAGAAATGGATGAGTATTAAGGTTCTTTCCAGCCCAGACCTTCCTGCCACTCTACATCACTGGACACTAAGTTACTATAGGAACAGACATGATCAGCCAGCCACAAGATTAGCTGTAACATGAAACTACAGCTGTAGACACATGACATCTGCATGAGAAGTTCTAACACCTGCCATTCGGTCTTGATCTACCTTTAGGCATTTGTTAAAGGGCTGCTGTTCCAAGAACATCTTAGCACTTGAAACACTACTAAAGCAGGAGCCCAAAGGTACAGTCTCAATGACATCTTGAAGACAAGACATCAGAGAAGAATCCAGACACTACTTCTAAATTGGACAAAGGTTGGGAATATAGTGAGAGAGCACCTCAGGCACATCCAGGTTCGTATTCACACCTTGAAGAAGTTCTGTTCACAAGCATGATGAGCATTCATAAGGTTCTAGATGTTCTCACACAATTACGTATTTCTTCCATAGCCAATCCAAGTCTTTAAACCATTAAATTAGGGCTTTTTGCATATTTTAATGCTCCTTATGTCTGCCTAACACTCTGTTAATCACACCCCATCTTCCCAATGAGGTTACTACTGTACTTTAAGGACACAGAGTGAACTGAGCTCTTCCACAGCCCTGAACTCCACATTTCTACAAACTAAAAGCAAAAACAGATTTATAAATTGCATTATTTACTAGTTTTTCCTTCTAATTTTAGCACCATTTTACAATGACATACCCAGCCACCTGAAAGCACTGACAGAACACTTGCGTGTCACACAGACAGTGAGAACTTTAATTTATACAATACTTGCTTCATCTCCCATGTATAATTCCATCTTCCCTATACTCCTGCAAGCTGGTGACATGAATGTCAGGCTCAACTAAAGATTTGCTGTTACAGTGACAGCACTGAAAGTTTGGCATCTTTAGCAGACTGTGAGTAATAAGATGTTTCACCTTTTGATAATAAGGTACTTCAATCAATAGTGAACCTTTAACCCAAAGAACATCAAGACACACCACTGAAAATAGAAGTTAACTCCAAGTAACTCAGTGAGAACTAAGTGGCACTACCACAAGCCACAGGAGAGAAGAAGTGAGCCCTGCAGCATCATGGATGCAGGAATAACTCTTCCTCTGTGTGTAACTGTATTATACCATAGAATCATAGAATGGTTTGGGCTGGAAAGGACCTTAAGATCATCCAGTTCCAACCCCTGCAACAGGCAGGGACACCTTCCACTACAGCAGGCTGCTCCAAGCCCCATCCAAACTGGCCCTAAATGGTCCTTGATGAGGTTCCTGTTGGCTCATTCCTGCAGCCAGCCTAGGTCCCTCTAGAGAGCAGCCCTGCCCTCAAACATACTGGCCTAATCTTCCTAACTTGTGGTCATCTGCACTGAAAAGGACGTGCTCCATCTACCTTTTCCTCCAGGACATTGACAGAGCTGCTACACAGAACAAACTCCTTCAGACCACCACATGATACCAGCCTCCAGGTAGAGTATGACCCATTAGACACACCCTGACCACCCAAACAGACTTCTTTTAACCTAATTTGTCATCCAGGTATGTCCAAACTGCAACATCCTAATCTGGACACACAAATATTGGGAGAGCCAGTGTTAAATACCTTGATGAGGTGGACGTATATATCTGTTGCTCTCCCCTCATCCACAAATCCACTCATGTTGTGGTCTCCCTCAGCTTCCACCTCCTGCTGGGCCTCATTTTTACACTGAGGCTCTATCATGGTTAACCAGACTAGCCTCCAAATGTATCTACTGACTTCCTGAATACTGGAATGGTCTGTTCTTGCACTGGGAAGAGGCTGTCCTTAAAGACCTCACCTTTCCTGAGCTTATCCCTCAGAGCTGCCTCCTGTGCGATCCTACCAACTAGCTCTCTTCAGAAGCAGAAGCTTGCTCTCCTACAGTTCAGATACATTCTGACTGCGTCTCCAGAACCTAATTCTTCAAATACTCATTTCTCTACACCTGAACAATACTTCCTTCCAGATTTCCAACTGAGCCACCATACTGTAAGCCACTGAAACTGCACCAAAAGACACAGAAATCATTAGACTTGACCAAAAGAAAGAGACACCAACACAATAAGCATCATTCCAAGTGAATGCACAAAGTTTAGAAACACATTTTTCCCCACCATAAGCACGCATGGTCTAACCCAATTCCTGAGGAGGCAGCAGCAGTGCTCATTTTATTACCCACCCACCCAATACACAGTATTTTATGACATGGTCCTTTACTAATTTGGTTTTGCGAGGACCGTGTAATAAAAATAACAAATAAAGCAGTTCAAGAAAAACTAAAAGAGAGAAAAATTCTCTGTGGCCTCAGTGTAATCTGCCTCTGCACAGGGAAAATGGTTGTCCAAGCTACAGAGATTCTTGATAATTTATGCATTTGTTCTCCTTTTTTAGCTATTCACCAAGCTAAAAAGAATTAAACCATTCCCTTTCCCTGTTATGACCAAAGCTTTGGGTATAAGACACACTTAGAGGGAAAAAGACCCAAAACAAACCCTAAAACAAGTCTCGTTGTCTCCGCAAATGACTTGCCATCAATATTGCTTTAGGAATTCGAGACACACTTTAAAGATTTTTACACTTGTTAAGTATTTTAGTGCATTTAATATTACAAGTCAGAAAATGATCCAAGCAAGCTGGGATGCCTTAAGACATAGTGTTTAGATGTCAGATTTCACTGTAAGTGTATGTAATTTCATTTTCCGACCCCAAACTGAAGTCCATAAATTCATCATCTATTGGCAAGCAACAAGATCCACATTCTTTTCATGTAATCTAATCCATTATTCCTCCACCAAAAGCTAGCAAAGACTTGACTTAAAGAAATGGCAGGTTTTAATAGCTCTAATGTTTCTCCCTCTAGAGACATTCTCACTGAAAAGTGTTACTTGTCTACAACATATAAAGATATAAAGGCAGGGAAACCAACTGCCTGGCCAGAGCCAACCTCTGAACACCACCAGGCTGGGATAACTCTCTCCAGAAGTAGTGAGTGATCTGCTCTGTCACAGGATCATGTCACTGTCATACAAGTCACAAATAGCAGAGAAAGAGCTGTCTGGGGAGAGATCTCTCATTAACAGAGCATCATAGAATGGTTTGGGTTGGAAAGGACATAAACTATCATCTAGTTCCAAACCTGCTGCCATGGGCAGAGACACTTTACATTAAACCATGTCAAACAAAGCTCTGTCCAACCTGGCTTTGAACACTGCCAGGGATGGAACATTCACCACTTCTTTGGGCAACCTGTACCAGGGCCTCACGACCCTCCCAGTAAGGAAATGAAATATATCTAAGCTGAACTTCCCCTATTCCAGTTTGAACCCATCACCCCTTGTCCAATCACTACAGTCCCTCATGAAACGCCCTTCTCCAGCATCCTTGTAGCCCCATTCAGACACTGGAAGCTGCTCTGAGGTCTCCATGCAGCTTCTCTTCTCCAGGCTCAACAGCCCCAATGTTCTCAGCCTGTTTCCATACAGGAGGTGCTCCAGCCCCTGATCATCCTTGTGGCCTCCTCTGGACTTGCTCCAACACCTTCACGTCCTTCTTATGTTGAGGACACCAGAACTGCATACAGTGTTACAAGTGGGGCCTCCAAAGAGCTAAGCAGAGGGGCAGGATCAACAGTGCAAGAAGCTTTACCAAGAAACCAAGAAGAATTACCTGTATCACAGAAAAGACCCCCAGATTTGGGATCCAGCCCCACAAAACATCAACAGAGCAGTTCAGTATTAAGTGATCAGAGTACTTGCTTTGAAGCAAGTGCCCTTCCTGTCATGACACCTCATGAGCCAAACACACTCTGCCAAGGTAGATGTAGATACAAAAGAAACAAACAGGTTGGACTGTTCTTCCAGCACCAAAGAAATTCAATAGTTTGCAATTCCTCATCACAAATCATTCAATGAAAGAGTAATGCATGGTATGGGAACATGTATTTAACTATAATTTAATCCTCTTATATACAAATCATTTTAGCAACTGAGGTATAACATTGATTATACTTCCCTGAGGAAATACAAGCACTTCACCTAAATCACGAGTTCTTAAAGCAAAAATATGCATAAGGTTTCCCAAGCTTGCAAAGCCACCAAGTGATTCATTAAGCTTTTCAATACATAAAACCCACAAACATGAAAAAAACCCAACACTGTTTCCAACACAAAGAGAAACAAAATAAAGGAGCAAGATACATACATGCGAATTAGCAAAGAATTATTGGTTATTACAGCCTTCACCTCCAGTCACCATGTCTCAGAAACAGAAGCTTATTCACAAGACCACATCCCTATCCCAAGTTTAAGGATGTAAAAGCAGTAAGAACCTTTAAAGTAAGCAGGATATGTGAGTATTACCACATATAAATCACAGATTTGTTTGGGTTGGAGAGGACCTTAAAGCTCATCCAGTTCCAACCCCTGCCACAGGCAGGGACACCTTCCACTAGAGCAGCTTGCTCCAAGCCC
>WYDI02036260.1:0-34370 GCA_009867235.2 Psittacus erithacus | reverse complement strand
AACTGCACACAATACTCCAAGTGAGGTCTCACGAGAGCAGAGTAGAGGGGCAGGATCACCTCCTTTGACCTGCTGGTTACACTCCTTTTGTGGAACACTGTGAAGGGAGGCCAGCCTAAAATATGATATGTCTTTAAAGTGAATTATATGTGAAGCTTGTCTCCCCAGTCTCTTCTGTTTTCTTTCTTGCTGAAACTGTATACTGTTGTGTTTCAGTGTATAATGGTTGTCTTCAGCCTGTACAGATGCCAGGCCACCCCATTTTTATCACCTGTGGAAAATCAGACAGCATGACAAACAGATGACCAGAGCAGTGTTTGAAGCCAGGTATCCCTATCCCCTCTCTCCTTTGGCTCTGGTGCATATGTAGACCATGCACACACAAGTTAGCTTCTGCATGGAAGATTAATATTGCTTCACGGTGCTATGCTTCAGCTAATAAGCTTTTTTTACCTCTGCTGCTTCCAGGGCCCAAGTGATTAAGGTTGACATGGAGAGCTACCCCTCTTCATCCTCTGTACGTAATGTATAGATAACCACTTGCTCGCTCTTTGTCTGAAGCATCTGTCCTTCAGTTGTGCAGGGTGTCTGGGCAGGCGGGAGGGCTGCATTGGGAGCTTTGCAAAGAAATAGGAGAGGGCAGAGTCCTTTTTGAATTTTGAGCCCAATTTTGAAGGACCAAGGTGAGTAACAGTCAGTCACTTCCCATCTAACAGCAAATGCCAACCAGGCCACTGTAGACTGTTCTGAGGTCAGTTTTGCAAAGCAAACCTCTGTCCTGTGTTGTAATTTAGGCTGTTTTCCTGCAGGCTGTGAATTTGAAGAGGGGAAGTTTCCCTGCAATAACTCTGAGTATAACACATGGGGCACGGAGGACAGACTTAAGTCTGCACCTGGAGACCTGCTGGTCATGCTCCTTTTGATGCAGCGCAGGATACAGTTGGCTTTCTGGAGAAGCCTGACATCTTTTATTAAGATGGGAGTTAAAAAAAATATAAATAAAAATAGAGAGTCAAATCGTTGGGTTGCAAAAACACCAGCTGAAAACTTTTTGAGAAACAGGTTCACTTATTTTTGCAAGCTCTGTGTTGATTTCTAATTTATACCTTAATACTGCAGAGCATGTAACAAATATTTAGCATGAAATCACTTGATATAACTATGGTTCTGAAGACAGGCATGATCGGGGGGTTAAACAAGCAATAACATAAAATATCCAAATGTAATTCTCTAGAGACACTGCAGTAGCATTTCCAAAATAAATTTTTCAAGATCTAAATTTCAATTTAGATCTTTAGGTTTTAATTTACAGACATTATTTTTCCATTCAAAATGAAAATGTGCTAAAGAAGTTCAATAAGTTCAGGTGAATTAATGCTCACCGGTCAGCATCAAATTTTCAGTTATAATTTTTTTTTTACAAAACCCCCCACATTTGACTCAGTTTTGGTGACAAATAAGTAATAAAAGTAAGTGTTCCAAGAAACTCCTGACGAAAAGGCATGTACAGCTGTAACTAATATATTAAAATGATTTACTTATTCTTCCACGTAGGTAACCTATTCAAATCATCTTTCTACTGGATCAATTGTGTGTCACTGCACATGGCTGCAGCAGCAACAAAACATCCATAAAGTATTGCAGAGAAAATTGACGAAGAAAAGGATGTGCAGCTCCTCAAGAGACACCCATGAGTTTTTACCTATATAAACCCCAGGAACTTTTTTTTTCCTGGTAAGAAAGGAGAAGTACTTTCACATGTATTCTAATTACACATTTACACCAAAATGCAGGATGGAGAAAAACAGTGCTCAAAGCAGCTTTGGATTTTAATATGCAAAAGGGTATTTAAACAAATACCTGCCACGTGCTCTGCTGCTCCTTGCCCTGGAGAGTTCAGCCACTGCTGTCCACTTTGTGACACTAAAAAGTTGTCCAGTGAAAAAAGGCAGCTTTGCGTGGACCACATTCAGATGGTTGAAGGCCATTTGGTGCTTTTCACAGGCTGGGCTACTTGCTGGCTTGTATTTCAGCATTAACTCTTCATTTATTTTGTTCTGCCAGTGCTCTGCAGTGCAACACTTCTCCCCCTCCCTTCCTTTTTTACCAGCTTAAAATATTTTAAGCTTCTAATTTTTCTTCTGAAATGTGAATTAACAGGCACTATTGACATATGGCTTGTTTTGATTAGGTCAGTCCCAGTTGAGATGTGTTTTGCTCACTGCAAACAACAGCAAAAAGAATTGGGATCTCTGGGGAAGGGTTAAATAGGTTGTACATGCAGACCTCTTTTGCAGCCTTGGGATTACCTTCAACACCTATTATTAATGAATTCTTCTTCAGAGAACTCTTGAACCAGATCATGTCATACTCGATTTTTTTTCTGTGTGTATTTTGACTTCTTTTGTCATACCTTTCACAGTTTCTCTGCTGCATCGCTAAACACCAACTTCACTATAAAGTGCACTTCGCAGCCACATTCAGAAAAAAAGCTTGCACAGAAAAAAAAGTTTGGACAGAAAAAAATCATAAGAGGGAACGTTTTGAAGGTGGTAAATTATTGGCATTTTTCACTTTATGATGATCTTACTAAATTCAAATTTCAGATAAATGATTAAAAAAAAAAAGAGGATACAATAAATTGATAATGACATCAATAAACCAAAAGAAAAACATTTTAAGTTTGGTTAAAACAATCCTAGACTGAAACAAATACATGAATTATTAATTTCAAAGGTAACAGATAAAATATTTGAATTTAGTAATTCTTTTTATTAACTTCCTGACCTAAAATATCCTTTTTTTAAACTCTTTTTTAATCCACCATATCCTTGGCTTTAATCCTTGAGTTGACTAATTTGGACCAATATGGACAACAACAGTGAGGAGTTCTCTTTCCGTCTTCACTTCCACTTTTAACACTTTTAAGCTGCCACATTTCACTTGCAGAGATACTGCTTCTAAAACTGCTCAAATAGGTGTGTCCTATAAAGCACTTCAATGGACAGAGCATAGACCAGTGTAACAAAGAGCAGGAAAACATAAAAGCACATAAAAATGGGATGCAGCAGGTGGAACAATTTCTTATGAGTGCTGTGGACAAGAATTTTCAATAGTTCCAAAACTGGGGCAAATGTTGCTATTTGTGTAAGAAATATGAAGAAAATACATATACTGTACCCTATGGAGACTCTGCCTGCACAGAGGTTGGGTGCACTACACCTAGCAGAATTTTAAACTGGGCTGAATGAGTATTTACAAACATTTCTGCCAGTCTGTAGTAATGATAAAACACTCATATGGAATGTGACTTCTCCAGAGATCATGACTGCTCATTCCTAGAAGGGAGAGCAAAAGGCTGCACTATAAGCATTATATAGCTGTAATAGACATGATGCAAGACTGAAGGTTTATGTTTGCTAGCTCAATATAGGTCAACTTAGTAAGCCCTTCGTCTTCTCATACTATTGTATTCTATTTAGGGATCCCAGACTAACTCTTTTAGAAGCTGTGAGGAAAAATTTCACAGCAAAGGGGCACTAATGATGGCCCTCTTAGGAAGTCCATAATCCTCTGAAATTGTCTTGTTCTCTACTAAGAAAGTTAGACTCAAAGGTTACTTAGATGAATTCAGATCTTAAAGATTACTTCCAGGAGCTTCAATATAAAAAGACAGTGGCTATGCATGTCTTCCTCACTGCAGATCAAACCATATCAGATAACACACTTATTCTTCCTTTTTTTTTTTTTTTTTGGCGTGTTTTCCTGTGGCTTGCTAGGCTGCATAGTACATTCAACAGAAGTTGAGTTTGAGACTTTCCAGCAACTTTGTCTGAAGAATGAACGGTAAATAGAGCAAACACCTTGAGTATCATTGCATTTTTTATTTTATGATAATATCCTTACATTTGAAACTGGCACATGTTAAAAAGCTCTTCTTGTTCCAAAGAATAAAGACCTACATCGTCAGTATTCGAGCCTTCTCTTAATTGTGAACTGATCTTTTTTCCCATGACCAGATAAGAAGGCAGGGGAAAAAATGCAAAGTGATTCCAACAGGTAATGTGTACAGAAAGGGCAAGCTGAGATCGTTTTGTTTCATGTTGTTCTTTTTAGGAGTGGTGATAATCACTTCAGAAGCATCATGACAGCTATCTAGCTAGACAGGTTAAGTATTTTGACAAGACATGATTGTACTTGGAATTTCAATGACAAAGTACTTGTATAAGAATTATACTTTATTGTATACAAAATACAGGAAGAATTAAAACTAATAAACATGTCAGAGCACCAAGAACAGAAACTTTATTGTTAATATTAAGAGCTATTTAAAAGCCTCTGACAATCTTAATATAAATGATCACCTATTAAAATGTGAAAACAGGAAAAGGCAAAAAAAACCCCCCAAACTCTGAGGTTTTTACAGCAAGTTTCCAGCTAAGCGCAGTGTTTCACAGAACTATGCCCAAGCAATACCTTTTTGCACTGGGGTTTTTAATACTGTGGAAATGCTGCCTTAAATTGTTGAAGCAAAACTGAAAAAAAAAAATCTTGCTTTTGTTGGAGTTTTTCAATTCCTATTCTAATAGCTGCTGTGCATGTCCTGATATAAAACAGAGTGATAGGGAAATCAATGCTGACTTTTGCTCTTTCTCATATTAAAAATTCAGTCTAAGCAATTAGCTCAGTCATATTCTAACAGTCTCTCTGCTGGGCATCAGCAGCCGTTGGCACAGAGTGACTGAAAAGCATCAAGACAGATATGAGGGTAGCTGGGCAGCAGGCAAATTCTTAACCTAAGAAACTCAAAGTAGGGAAAATGAAGGATGGTGGTCGTATTGGAGACCTTGTAAAAAAACTAATTGCAAAGCAGGGAAGAAGAGGACAAGCTCTGAGAGATGTATCATCAGAGTTCCTTAAGGAGCTGGTATGAGATTGCCCTGACTGAGCAGGAGGCAAGAGTGGAGGATCTGAGCACCAGGAAAACATTCACTGAGAAATGGGAAGCTTGTTTTAAAACCCCATATCTTGCCTAAGATGAAAAATTTAGGACTTTCCTGAGTGGCATTTGTCTCTGTAACTTCTATGTTAAAACAGACCATTGTGTCAAAGGAATGTCATAAAATCATCCAGGAGTGAAAGCTGCTGAATCCACCTCTTCTGCCAGCTTATATTGCAGAATAGAAATGGGGACTGCTATGGGAAAGCAAGGAAAATCCAGCTGTACCTGGTGTACCTCCTTCTGGAGTGAAAGGCATGGGTTTAGCGAGGCCGAGGCTCAGGAACAGGCAAGGTACTTCTCCACAGAGTGAGAGTCACTGATGCCCCCCAGGATGAGCTGGCATTAACTGTGTTTTCTTGCAGGAACACACAAAGAAAGAAAATTCACAGCAAACACTGATGTAAATCTTCAGAGTTTCAACAGCTGCTGAGCACACGGGCATTTAAACTTCTTCTTAGAAAATGGCAATTTTTTTGCCAAATACACAACAGACTCGCTGTGCCCCTAAGGCATATTAGTCACCTACAGGGACTCTCTCTCTATATCTGGTTTATATAACATCTCATGCTTTCCACTCAGGCAGTAGACATGTACACAGAAAAGGATTTCTGCTCACCACAGTACAGCCCTCATTCTATGAAAAGAGAAATGTTACTGTAAGTATTCCTGATTAAAAAGTTTATGGAAATACAATTGAGAGAGGTTTGCTATTATGTTTTGCAGCTGCTGGGAAGGATAGGTATAATTTCCAGCTATTATACCAATCATTTCAAGAACAGAAATACATGCAGTACATATAGACAAATATGTGTTTAACTGTGGTTGTCTTACTGTTAAAAATTGTATCATTCAGTTATCTGATTTATTTAAAAGACTACTGGAATAATCCATTATAATACATTAATATTGTATGTTTCTTGCAGTTCAAATAAAAAATTATATACCTTAAAACTTAAATAGCAATTTCATATGTAAAAAGCAGGGGCAATCTTTAGGGCATATAACAATATTTCTGTTTGCCTTGCCTATTCATGTCATCAGCACAGTGGATATCGACATATATCCCCATAGCCAGAACACTATAAAACGAGCTACTTGGCCTGAGGAGTTTCCCGTTGCAATCAGATATTACTTGGTTTAGAATAATCACTTCACAGTTTCTACATGATAAAAAGATCCATAATTAAATTGGAACTTCTTTTCCAGGGAAATTCAAAATAACTAGAGTACCATTATACTAGAATAAACTTTCAGATCCCTTAAGGAGCTTTTGTTTGCAATGCATGTTACTCAGCACTGGTTTTCTTTCTAAGGCAGACCTTCTCTTTATTGACTGCTTGTTCACACACCTCTGGATTTGCTGCATTTCCTGCACTACCCATGGTATTGGCTGAAACCAAAATGTAATGTAAAAATTTTGCCACAAGAGCTGAATACATTGATCTGGAGCTGCTTTATTTCAGTAGAGATATAAAGCAGATAAATCAGGCTCATTTTTTCACTTGAAATACAGAAACCACCTGATGGCTTTAATAAAAGTATTTGATTAAAAGACATCTCTCCTAATCTGCTTTTTTTATCATCTTTTTTCAGGTTAGTCATTTGGCACCTCTGCTGGGAGGTGAATCCTTTTCCAGGTTTGTGGCAGAGCTGGGGGGAGGCAATGGGATGTGGGCAAGCTGGCATGAGCTCACCCCATGGCCCCAGTGCTAAGGAGGAGATGCTCATCACCTTGTGCTATGAGATGAATGGCTCCTGCTACAGGACCTTATACCCCTTTGGAGTCCAGCTGGCCATTTATGTGGCCTGTGCCTTGGGCACACTGATCACGGTGCTAGGGAACCTCCTTGTTGTCATCATCGTTTTCCATTTCAAAGTCCTGCACACGCCTACCAACCTCCTGATTCTCTCCCTTGCCCTTGCTGACCTCCTCCTGGGACTGACCGTGCTTCCCTTCAGCACCATTCAGTCTGTAGAGAGCTGCTGGTATTTTGGAGATGACTTCTGCAGGCTGCACACATTTCTGGACACAGTCTTTTGCTTGACCTCCATATTTCATCTGTGTTTCATTTCCATTGATCTGTACTGTGCTATCTGTGAACCTTTGCTCTACCCCACCAAATTCACCATCAAAGTGGCCTTCATTTACATTGGGGTGGGGTGGGCAGTGCCTATGACTTATACCTCTATCCTCCTCTATACTAAAGCGATCGTAGAAGAACTGGACCATTTCTTGAAAGACGTGCCCTGTATTGGTAGCTGTCAGCTGCTGTTCAACAAGCTCTGGGGGTGGTTGAACTTCCCAGTATTTTTCTTCCCTTGCCTAGTAATGATGGTTTTGTATGTAAAAATATTTACTGTGGCTAACAAGCAAGCCAGGCTGATAAACAACATGAGTAAAAGTACTTGGCCTCAGCTACACGAAGGAGCATCTAAGAGTGAAAGAAAAGCAGCAAAGACCCTCGTGGTAGCTGTAGGAATCTACCTCCTGTGTTGGTTCCCCTTTACTATTGACACTATGGTAGACAGTCTTCTGGATTTCATTACCTCCCAAGTTCTGTTTGACATCTTAATTTGGTTTGCTTACTTCAATTCTGTCTGCAATCCCTTTATCTATGTATTTTCCTACCGCTGGTTCAGAAGAGCTGTGAAACTTGTCTTAACTCATGGGATCTTTTGCTCCAGAACATCTACAGTAAGCTTGTACCAGGAATGACGAAAGCCTTCATGTGCACTGTAGAAAATATTGTAGGCTATTTCATACATATATATTCTCATTAATATTCTTAAACATCCATTTAGCTAGTATTTCTTTTTTTATTTTATAAATTTTTTTTTAACAGTTGGCTTGGGCACATCCACAATTTAAATAGACATGCCATTCTGTGACTCAGCTTCCACAACACGTGTTACAGACACACCTTATTAATGTCTTGCACTATGTGATTCTGACAAGCATTTGAAAATTAGTTGTAGCCTACTCCAAAGAAGATCTTGTCCATGCTATTCCTCAGTTACACCACTATTTTTTACACTATTTTTCTAGCCCAAGGGATGTACCCCTGTGCCAAAGTCTACATATGGGAGATATTATTCTGAATTAGAGTAGTGTCTGTTGAAACCCATAGAATATGTGCCTGCTTGATCTGTGTGTGCAAGGAGGACACTCCCTGACTATGAACACCCTTTCCGCCTTGCTCTGTATCTTTTTTACTCCTACTTCATAAAGGGAGGGAGAAGAAATGGGAAGAGGACACGGAATGAACAGCATACTCCAACTCCAGATACCAGTAGGTGCCATGATGTTTAATGTTTTGTTCTTTTGTTTTCTTTTCCCTGTCAATCCTGATATTTCACATGCTCTTTTGTTTGCTTGCTTCCAAAGAAATTAGTAGGTCTGCTTACAGACACAACATATGCCTACATACTTGGGTTGTGCAAAAAATGTCAGCATAGGTTCTCAGTTTACATTGGCTATGTTTATGTGCTTTCACAAGGCCAATTTTAAACCTGTAGATGCTGGTAAGTTAAGACCTCTGTTCAACAGCAAGCTGCATGGTGAAGTTCTGTACTATTCATAAGCAAGTTATTTTCTACCTCATTATTATCAACATTTTATCAGAAAAAAGATATGCTAAGCAGTAGTAACTCTTCTATACAAAATTAACAAGCAGCCAAATGGCAGCTCTAATAGTTTTGTCTCCTTTTTTCTGTTAATGGTATGTAAAACTGTTTTAGGTTTGAAGGTTGTTCAAATATTTAGTGCCTTCTAAAACAGGTCATTCCATCTCATAGTCAGCTGTATATTTTCTGAGTGACAAACACAAAGAGAACAGACAACAGAAAGCATGCAACTAACAGTAAGCGACCAGCAGGTGCCACACAGCCTACTGAAAAAGGTGGACAGTTTTTCACTGGGTGCTGCAGGCAGTTGAATCAGGCCCTACATGTGTAAGGACAAAAGAGAGGAACTGTGCAGCAGATATTCTGTGGGAGATCAATGCAATACTGTGATTCTTGTATCAGCTGCCTGTTTTGATGTATGCAATAAACTAAATGGTAAAACTTTTTCCCCTCTTTTTAATCTTACCGTTATTCTTTTTGCACGGCAAGAAAGTTTCCTCTACTAGTACAAATGAGCTATAGCTTTGAGATGTTGTAATCTGTTCTGATATCTGTTTATCTCAATTACTTCTGTTACCTGTTTATCTGTTTATTATCTTTTTGATTTTAACCATAATCTTAAGACCCCAGTCAGCAAAAATATCAGTATTCAAAATATTTAACACTAAATCATATGTCTGGAAGGAGACGAAAAAGAGGGCTTGTGTTATTTTCAGGGATGTCCTGAATAGAAAGTGACTGTAAAATGTTGGTGTTTTTAAACTGGGACATTTATGAAGCCTTATGTCTGGAGTTGGAGTGTCATTCAGTCCCACTTCATTCTCTCAGTGTCTGATATCCCCCCAGTTTGCTGTATTAATCCTCACTGTTTCTTAGGACAGAAGTCACAGGTGCTTCTACTGTTCCTCTGTTTACTCATGCGGTAGCAGAAGATAAAAATCTGACCCTTACTGCATACAGCTGTAGATTTTTGACAATAAGGGTACCAAACCCAAGCAACCAGGCTAAAGAGTGAGAGACAGAATCGGTTTCTGAGAAAAATTCAGGTGCTAAATTACCATAGAAATATATAGGGAAGCTGTGGTACATCTTGAAAGACCTAGAGTGTGGGATGAATTTTGAGATTAAGACTCTTAAATTTAATGTGTATGGGTAGGTGTTTATAATTATGGTAAAAGCCCATGCGCTGATGATAGCATAGCCAGAACCTGTTTTAAAGCTCAGGCTGTAGTTAGTAAATACTTACAGGATACGAATCATTCGTCCAGTGCCACCTAAGGTGCCTTAGGCAACCTGCTACATCTACATGGAATAGCATCCAGCACCAATGAAACAGCATTTAGACAGGACACATCTGGGCATCTAAAATTGCACTAGATATTCAGCTGTGGGGCACTGAGCTTAAACAAGGCATGCAATAGAAGTTTAGACATTTAGCTATGTAGAAATCTGCAAGTCTCAAACTAAGTCAGGTTGTATGGGCATCTTAACAACATCTTTCATTGACACCTTTTGCTCTGAACTCACTGTAGCCAAAGCAATAGAGAAAGTGAACTTCCACTGAGTTTCTAGTTGTTTTTTGGTATATTTTCTACTGGTCTTCAACAGTTCACAGAGGGTATTTGCCATGAACACACTTAACTGGCCACTTCTTTTTGAGTCTCACTGCATAATATGCCTTTATAATTTTCTTCTATTGAAGTGGATGATCCTTGTTCTCCTGATGGGTTACCACCACCTATGCTGCTGTACATGGACTATGCCAGAACACCATGTGATTGTTGTTACATCTCCTTTTTCGCTAAAAGGCAGGCAGGAATGATGGAGAGAGGGAAAAACAGAGTCCAGAGGACTGATTTGTAGGGTAACAGTGGCAGAGCAAACAAGTGAGACGGAAAAGCTGCTAAAACTCTGGGAGTAACCAGGATTGCTTTCCCCATTTTCTGACACCACATTTCACACCTATCACTAAACAATATATTCAGCATCCTTATAACTCCCACACTTCCCTTGCTTTTGAGGTCTATTTGATTTATCTATCCAAATTCTGTTAGGACCCCTTTGCATGTCTGTTTGTTTTTTTCTTCTCCATGCTTTCAAAAAGCACTGAAGGTAATTATGAATTATAAAATGAAAAGAAGGAGGTGCTGTAAGACAATGAAGATTAATTGCTCAACAATGACCTCATTTTCCAAATGAATGCCTATCAGATTGTATCAGAGCTAGCTGCTGGCCTCAAAGTCCATAGATTTTCTTATTTTTGATATATTTCCTTCTGAAGATGTGTATTTCTTCATCTGAACTATATTTCACCATTTAGCTGTATGTCATTTATAACTCTTTATAATTTCAAAATGGTCTGGCTGAAGTTAGAAAGATTATGTATTTGTAGGTACTACTTAATTAAAGACTGGGCTTTGAAACAATAATGTCATCTCATTTCATTATGAAAGTATAATATGGTCTTTGAAACTTAAAGGAAGTTTCCTGAGTTGGTTGGTTTTTGGTTTTTTGGGTTTTTTTGGTTTTTTTTTTTTGTTTGTTTGTTGTTTTTTTTTTGTTTTTGTTTTGTTTTGGTTTGGTTCTTTGGGGTTTTTTTGGGGGTTTTTTTGTTTGTTTTTTGTTTTTTTTCCCTGAAACATTATCAATATTGAGAACAAATATTTTCTGTTTATTTAAAACATGCTGCCATGTTACCTACTGCTGCTGAAGAGAAAGTACCAGACTAAACAACATGCAAATGGCCAATGCATTTAAAAAAAAACCAAACCACAAACAAATAGGTTTTACAGGCCATTCTGCAATATAATTAACCCATTAGCTTGTCCAGGCTGGAAACCATCATCCATCATAATTTTGTACAGCATGGGGTGTAATAGAAACCTAATCTCATTTCAGGTTCTGCAGCAGTATTTTAATTAAATTAGCAAACGGAGATGATAACAACAGTAACAGGAATTCTTCCTGATGGTGGAATGCATCAGTAACAACCACCTGGGAAGCTCTGCCAGGCAGTTTGCCACTGGTATCAAATACTGGCAGCATTGCTTTTCCTATCAAGAAGGCATGCAAGTAAAATGTGATAGCAGACAATGAAACTCATCCACAAGGTAAATTACAAAAACACTGAGGCATCTCTCACACCTTGGAAAGAGGACACTCAGCAGGAATACAAGGGCAGGGTTGGGCTGCTTCACCTTCATTTCATCATGCATTGTGCAGGCACAAGGAACTGGACGGAAATGAGTGCCTCATTTCTGTGTCATGGATAGCCCCGGATGCTTGTGCCACCCATGATGCTGGGCTGATATGCCTGCCAGTTCAGTGCCAGAGCAAGAGCAGGAGGTGGTAGACAGAAATAAATACAGAAAAGTGGAGTGGCTTCAGATTCTGGGCTAGGAGGAAGGTGTGCTCTTTCAAAATCACACTATGTTGGTGTGGTTTAACTTCCAATTCTTTCAAACATCAGGTACCATACTGAGTACGGATCTTCAAACAGTATGTGTTTGAAATGACATCTCTTTCAGTTAAGTTTTAAACACAGTACCAGAAATATAACTGGCAAATACTCCAGTCTTCAGTCAGTGAATATCCAGAGCATCCTCTGTGGTATGCTGAGCCTATGAATAGCATAGCAGGTTTCAACATTTTCCCCTTTCTTTCCCCAGAGCTTTCCCCATTTCATTTAATCAATTGAAATCTAATCATGCTCCAAAAGCAACAGGAAAGGTAAGTGAATACATAAGTCTGTCCCCAATCCCCAAGTAACCCTCTAGAAAGAAGCCAATGAGTTTAGAGACAGAATTGTTTGGCAGGACTCAGTTTCAGCGTCTCTGACAATAACAATTAGAGGCCGCTTCTTTACAGCTCCTGTCCATACACCACTGCTAGCAGAGGAAAGCATGCAGAAAATAGAAGGAATCCTCCTGTTTCATTTAAAGGGTAAAACAGCACATTCTCACAGTCAATGGCTTTTCTACAGGAGTTAATAAAAATTTTCTAAGGAGGTACTGTACTGTTAGCAGTATTTGATCAATAAGTATGACATTGTGGCTGGTGTATTAACTGTATCTTCATAATTATTTTATATTACTATATTGAAGAATATGAAAATATTATTATATTTTCATAGTATAGACAAGATTTTAATGAAAATTTTGTTTTATAATCCAGCTTTTCCTTCCAGGCTGTAATACGCTTGCTGCAACCAGTTACTTTTAAAACTTGTATCACGAAGATCTTTAGTTATTTAACAATAAAAGGTGAATGCTGGAGATAAGTGAGCAACAGCATTTTGTTCATAAAACACCCAGCATCACTAGGAAAGCATCTGGATACCTCTTTTGAATGAGCACTGATCACCAATGATTGTGCATTACCTCCAAATAAAGTACCAAGAGCAGTTATCTGCAGATAACTCACTGATAAGGGGAATTATTAATGATTAATGGAAAGTACATATTTTAAATCAGATAGCAAAAGATGTATTGTTTTCTGGAGAAAAACTGACAGTGAGCTCAGCTAAAGCTTTGTAAATCAGGAGTGACTGGGCTTAATCAATAAAATTTATATGACAAATGTTTGGAGACAAAAATCAAGGAGAGGCCTTAATTTGGAAGGGACGTGCATTATACTCTCATTAGCACACCATGTAGTGGGATTATCTTGGATCAGCTTCAGCATGCCAACAGCACGGGTGAAACACCTAAGCATGTAGAAATTAAAATCATTGATAATTAAATTATCCTATTAAAACTAGAATGAAGATGTATACAACATTCCTGCAGTAAATATGCCTATCAGAATGGGTTTTTTTTCCTTAGTAACTTTAATTTATGAAAGTGAGACTTCCAAGCATCAATTAACATAAGAACTGTACACAGGCATACAAGTCTCCGAGGCTATGTTGCCTCTCCTTTCAGCGAGCTTTGAGACACAGGAGGAACCACCTATGTAAAGGGTAGTCTTATCTACCTCAGGCCTTTAGCTTCACTCTATTGTGGGAGCAGTTTAATGGGCTTTATTATTAGTGGTATTTGGTTAGGTTGTTATTAAGGTTTCCACTGCCCTATTTATTTTTAAATATTAGTGACAACCAAGGTCTACGGCATAGCAGAAATAAACTTGCACTTCCCAAGCTTTGCAGCTCTTCCCTGGTGCAGCTGGTCTTTGTGGAGGAGACAGCGTTCCCAGCAACTAGGTGCTGCATGCTGTTTGCTCTGTGGGATTTAATGCACATGGGGCATCCTGTAGATGAAGCAGCCCAACCCTGGGGCACTGCAGAGCACCAGATCCTGTAATTTTCCTTTTGGGAGGATGCAGAAGTGCCCCAGCTGCTATGCAGATGGCCTTGAGGCTCACCCCTGCCCCTTCTTCTCAGGTACCTGGGTCAGAAGGAGACTGCAATTCCTATGTCTCTGCTCCCATAGCTTCCTGGTGGTACTGCTGCCTTCACAGCCACTCGTGGCCAGCTCCCTCTGCACACCCAGCCCAGGACTAGAAGCCATGGGAACACACGCAACACTTTCCCTTGTTCCTGGCATGGCTTGCCCCTTCATTCAGCTAAATATTCTAAACCTCTACCTTTAAAGACACCTTTAAATATATCGGTAATTTCCCACTCCTTTTATTCTAAGTGTCTGTCCCCCTTTAGAGATGAAGCGACCAAAACTGAAGACGGTGTTTCAGCTCAGGCTATTAACATAGTAACATCGGAATTTTCCCTGTAATATTGTTTCCGTACTTTCGTTTTCCCCTTAATTCCTGATGCGACGGCATCTAATCTTTAAACTACATTTCCCCCCCATCCCCCAGTTTTTCCACTCCCATAGGGCTGCAGACAGCTCGAAGCTCCCTCTGCTCCCCTTGTCAGCAGCGATACACCTCCCGCAGGCCGGGGCGGAGCCGGCTGTCCCGGGCAGCATCAGCAGCGCAGGACGGCCTGCCGTGACCAAACCCCGCCTCCCCGCTCAAGCCGGTGGGCGGGCTGCGGCGCGGCCCCGCCTCCCCAGGCCTCCGCCGTCGCGACTGACTGGGGGTGGGGCTTGTCCCCGCCCTGTCGCCGTCTGACGCGCTCGTTAGGTCCAGGTTCGTCGAGGCTTGGTGAGAGCGACGGGAGTTTTGTTGCGGCTACAGAGGTGCTTACCGCCTGCCCGGAGGGAGGGAAGGAGGGGGGTTGGGGCGGTGTCCGGCCAGCCGGGGAGGGGCTGCCAGGCCGGGGGGAGCCTCTGGGAGGGCGCCTCTGGGAGGGCGGTGGGAAGGGCCGAAGCGCCTCGCGGGTCCTCGGTAGGATTAGGGGGGCCGCCAGCCTCCTCTCTCCCGGCCCGGCGCTGCCGCTCGGCCTGGGGAGAGCGGGGCGGCTGCGGGCGAGTGGGGCAGGCAGTGCCGGGACTGCGGGGCGGGCGTGGCTTTGGAGTGCGGCCGCTTGTGTCACCACCGCCCGAGTTCCCCTACACCCGTCCGGTGACATGCCCTTGATAGCATGGCTTTGGGCTTGCCGCTGCCCGCGATGCTCCGAGGAGAGACTGGGGGCCTGCGGCCGGTCTTTTACGGCATTTTATATGGAATTGTAGGGTAGGATGATCACCTTCGCCATGTTGAAACGCCTTCCCTGCTATTCCAGATCCGAGGTGAGAAAAGCATGTCAAAAGGAGGAAGGGAGACTGTAAAAATCACCAGTGTAAATAGCGAGCCTGGGTCCGGTGTGTCAGGCCACTGGCCCAACCTTGTCACTGCTTTGCTGATGAAGCAGTCGCTGCTGCATCAGGGACGGGCACTTCTTCAGGCTGTAGAAGGAAGTGGAAGGTTTCACTCTGCTTTGCACCTTAATTGCAGCTCAGTGATAGAGCCCCAGGATACTTTGCTGGAAGCGATGTGCTTTTGCGTTGTGACCCCCTCCACTGATGAGCAAGCCGTGCAAAGGCAGAGAGCCATGCTGACAGGGTGAGCAGAGCCCTTCTGACCCATCATCATCGAGGTGTGCACTTTGCTAGTAGTGCAGCGCTTCTGGGAACTTGTGCGAGTGCTGTTAATAGAAAAGAAGGAAACGGGAGGGAAAAAAGTTGAAATATGTTAAGATTAGAAGAAAATGGTGCTAAATGGTGGCATTGTTATAAACTGTAGTTGTGTTCCATTCATGAAGGCATCTCTTGTAGTCTTTTATCAGAATATTAAGCAGCACTCTTCTTGGTGGCTTATATTGAAGTGAAACTCCTCGGGGGGGAAGGCAGGGTGGGGAGGTGACCATGAACCATATGTAGTCATTAGTATCCTGGCAGGCCTCAGCGAGACTAAGCATCCAGCGCAGTCAGATTTTGTGCGAAGAACTTCTCCCTCTGTGTACTTGATCTGAGCGTTTGGTTCAAAGTGAGCAAGCTGCTGTTAGGTGGATTTTGGTGTGAACACATAGCATGCTAGATGCCCTGGAGGTCTAATCCAATGAGATGCTGTTTTCTACCAGCAGCAAAAGCTTGCGTTGAGCAACCTGGTCTAGTTGAGGGTGTCTCTGCCCATGGCAGGGGGGTTGAAACAAGATGAGCTTTAAAGTCTCTTCCAACCCAAACCATTCTATGATTCTATAAAAGAAACTTGGCATTTCAAAACACTCATTTTGGGTCCAGTTTTCAGTCCTTCCATTTCTTCTCTCCCCAGTACTTCCAGTGTTCATTTTCCTATCCCTGCTTCGCTGTCAGGCCTCTAAATGCTTTGTGCACCCCTAGGAAGTATAATTCTCTTAACGTAAGGTACTTCCCCAAGGACTAGTATGTTCTGTTAGGCTTGTGAAAGCTATGTGCTTCCTTCACCTCGTTCACTGCAAGTATCATTGTGGGCAAATCGGACAATGATAAGCGTATTCTTTTTTTAGCCGTATATGCTATGCAGTGGTGATGTGTCAGGCCTAATATACTTCAGGCTTCTGTATTTTAGTTTTCCACACTGACCAGTTTTGAATGCCACTGCTTTAAGTTACATCTTTGTTCCAAAGAATTGTTTCTGGGGAAAATTACTAAAACGCTGATAGTGGTGCAGTCTAATTTTTTCATTTGTTTACCTTCTAAGAAAAAAGTACTTCTAGCCATTACACAGCATAGATTGGTTTTGGTATTTTTCAGCATTACTAATGTGGCAAGGCTGAGGGAATTGGGTAAAGTGTAATAGAAAAATACCTTTTGACATCTTTTATGTTAGTGTTGCTGCAGTACAGCAAACAAAGTTTTAAATCAACTTTGCTTGCTTTTCCCTACCCTATATGGATTTAAGTTTGTCTTCTACCTGAAACTAGATGATAAAAGAAAATCTGGAGCCTTTTTTTAAGAAGACAAGAAGTATTTAGTTTTACTGCTATTTTGTTTGCATGTCTATTATGCTCCACAGTTGGTTTTGTATTATGGAAGCACCAGCCTGCCCTGGGGCAGTAGACCAGGATTCTAGCACATTAGAAGCTGTAAAACTACAAAGTGGAAAATACAATCTCTGTCTCTAAATATTTTAGCCTAACAAAAAGGGAAAAATATGTAAATTCAGAAAACAAACTTAACCTTCCTCATTCCCATTAGAGAAAATAGTGACAGATTTAATACTCATCTCTGTATTAGTAAGTCAGTTGCTATGAGTTGGTTCTGGGTATCCCTCAAGTGCTGGAGCAGAGAGTACTTCCTGCATACAGTCTGCCCTTTATTCCAAGACTTGTTTGTTTGTTTTAATTTTCTTTTTAAGATTAGTTTTACCTGCTGCAAAGTTATTGCTAAAATCATCAGCAGATGCTGTTGTCTTAAGATGGTAATGTGTTTGGGTTGCCTTAGGTAGGTGCCATAGGTCACTCTGTAGATGCACCTTGTCTCATCTCAGTATTTGGGTGGTAAAACCTACTGAGATGAAATAGGTTGAGCAATGTTGCATTGCAGAAATCTTACTAATCATGGCTGTTACCATGATACAAATTTTGTGTAGCTAACATTGTGACTGGCTGCAATTTTTTTTTCCCCAGAACTTTTCAGCAGTTTGTCGTTTTTGTCTGTGTTTCACCCTGCCTGAAACATTTTGCACAGGTTTTTTTTTTTGGTTGTTTTTTTTTTTTTTTGGCAGTGGTTTACAAAGGATGTCACATTCAGGAGTTGTTTGGGAGAAGCTTTGTTTCTGTGACCTTTATTTAGGAAAAAAAATAAAATATTAGTGACGTGCAAGAAAGCCCCATGACTTGTCTATGGATATTTAAAGGCATAAGATCCTAATTCAGATCAGATTTAAATTTTCAGGCATTTCTATGGAATGCAACTTATACATTTCTAAATCCTGATGCTAAAACATCGCTTAAACGGTAAGTTTAAGGGTTCTTATCCTAATGTATATAGGCTAGATTTGTAGAAGGAAAACTCTTAGGATATCTAAATAAGAAAATACAAAATAGATTGGATGGTTATTCATGGTATCTGACGGGAGCCTGCAAGATATTTAGGTGACTGCAGCTGAGGTCTAACATGTGCTGTGCTTGCCATGTCACATCCCTTTGTCCTGATGGAGTTTTCAAGAAATGTACTGAGGGGCTCCTCAGTTGTGGAGCTCCCACTTTCTTGTCTCTGCATTCAGCAGTGATCTGACTGGATATAGTCAAGGGAAAAGTGTTGTGTTTTTTTTTTCCAAGTCCGACAAACACTTTCTAGAAAAGATGTTGATGTTTGAGTACTAACTAGAGAAGGTATGCAAGTGGACATAGGGTGTTCATTTGTTTCAGATGCCTGTGTTGTTCTGAGAACTAGAATGAAGAAGTTCACACTTCCTGTTTAAAAAATAAAATAAATTTTTAAAAGATGCAAAATTTTCCTTCTCTTTGGACTGTTCAGTTTTATTTTTCTTGACTTCAGGAGTTTATGGTAAAGACTGTGAAGTGATGAGAGCTGATGGATGACCCTGTACCTCTCTTTCTGTCTGTTCTCCAGACCAGTAGCCTAGCCTGTCACCAGCCTGCATTGTTAGCATGCTTGGAAATGGCATTGCTGGTGGAAGAATTTGTACAGAGTAAAACAGCTGTGAATTTACACTGCTATCCTACAAATTTACTATAAACCTCAACCGAAATATGTGTGTTGATACAAAGAATTGTGTCAACAATTAGAGGGATCTACATGTGCAGACAAAAGGCTAAACTATAACCCATGGATTTTGCAATCTGTTATGTGAGCATCCTCTCCTTATGTGTTGTGTTTGGCTGCCCAACTGTGTAGCTAGAAAGTTGAAAAACTCAGTCTCAGGCATTGTACAAGCTGTATATTTGTCAGTATAGTGCAGTATAACTTGCTTAAAGGTTCTTGTGGTTAGCTGTAGAAAATTGTAAAACAGAAAGTCTATCACTGTTTTTGTCAAGACTTGGATGAAATATTATGTTGATTGTAATTCTCTTGATCGTAATGCTGTTGCTGAGAACAGTGTTGCACGCAGCTGTCTGGTGAATGCAAACATGAAGGAAGTCAAAACAATTGTGAAGGAACATTTCAGTTAGTTCTGTAGCCATTCTACACAAAGTAATTTGGTCTTTTGCTGTCTTTTCTCCCAGCAGGTGCATTTTAATGTTTAACTTTTAACATTAAATATTGTATTAAGCTAAGAAGTATTTTAGGCCAGTGCTAACTTTGTAGGTAGTGTGATACCAAGGTGTTAAGAGATAGTCATGCCTTTTAAAAGAAACAATGTCAACAGTTCTGAGAAATTTTTTTCAAACTAACTTCTTTTAGGTTTGTTCTTGTTTTTATTTTATGCCTATGAATGTGTTTTATACTAAGTTGATAGAATTTCCATACTCAGCCAATACACTAAGGCATAGAGCCATTTTATTTGCTGTTAAAAGTTTGCATGAGTTTGATCTTACAATACGAACTCAACTCAGTATTACCTAGAGTCTCCAAAAAGATTAAGGGTTGTTATGCCAGCCTTGCACCAGGTAAGTGAGATTTATGCTGGCTGGCTGACTTCAGACTTTAGTCTGCGATGTGAAATAACTTGAATGTGCATGTGGTACAAAGACAGGAAATGCTACTGCAGAGAGCTAGCGTGACTCACAGGCAGTTGTGTAGCAAGTATGTGTAGGAGTGCAAATACACTCCCTGTATTTTTATATATATATATGTATATATGTATTTATACATGCATCTGCAGTCAGTTTTTTCATTTTTAGGGAACACACTTCAGCACCTGAAGACTCTAGGCAGGGTTTGGGAGCAGCCATGTCAGAATCTTTCAGGGTTTGTCTTTATAGTAGCAGCAGCTTGTTCATCCAGCACAGGTAACGGAACCTGCAGGGCAGCAGAGGAGAGCCTGACCTCTGCAGTGACACCCCTCGTGAAGTTCTGGTGGGATGTATCCAGCTAGTGCAGTGTCTTGGCGCCTCCACTGGAGATCATTTCATATCATGGAGAGATGAAAACAGTCATGTTTTAAACAACCAAGATGTTGCTGTACTGTATTAATACAGGCATTTCCAAAGGTGAAAGAAAATAAAATTTATAAAATTTGACTGTTTATTGTGGTGTGTTTTGGGTTGTTGTTGGTTTTTTTTTTTTTTTTTGAAAATCATAAGGGTTTAAGTTTGCAAACTGTAGCACAGCTGGTATCACACTTGACAAATCAGTTGGCCTTTTAATTTCCTTCTTTTCTGTTTAAACATTTAGATGCACTTTCTCTCTCTCTCCCTGTAACTGGAGGTGTAGCAGTGTCTGTTAACCAGAAGCTGACAGGCCAGGAGAAGAGGACGTTGCTTGAAAGGCAGGTGGTTTGGGTTAAACAGTAGAAGTGTGGAGAACTGGTGAAGTTAAAATGTTAAACCCGTGAAGGTGATGTGCAGGGTAGTGGAGAAGATAAATTTAAGACTAAGCATAGCCTGAATGAAATTTTGGGATTCTGTTGCATGCATATGTGCTTAATTAGTCTGTATTCTCACTGCAGAACAGATAAATTGCTACTTTTGACTTGCAAGTGCATCCTAAGGTGTTTTGTTAATTTGGATTTACAGTATCTTTACAATATCTAGTTTATGCTGAAATTTGTCTGCATGAATGGAAACTAGGCTAGGCTATCTTTAGTAGTTATGTGCTGCTTGATTTTATACATGTGCTTTTAGGGCAAATGTATTTGTGAGTATTTGTGTGGTCAGATTGTGATCTTTTTGGATAAGATGTGGTAGTTCTGAGTGCAAAAAAACAGCCCTGAAAATGCATTTATATACTCAGGTTGTTGAAAAATTAATTCATATTGAGAAACATGGCAGCTGAAACAGGATAAACTGGCAGTTCATAGAATTCAGATGAAACCTGATTACGACTAAAACTGAAGTTGATACAAATGATTGGTGTTTAGAGGGAATTTGGCATCTTCTTCATTCTGACACCTTGTGTATTATTTGCTGATTTGCTGTTTTTTGTTATTTGGTTTTTTTTTTCCCCCAGCAGTTTATATATGCTAGGTTGTACTGATAGAATAAGTGATACATGGTATGGAAATAACCATATAATTGGTTTGGGACATAATTCATCAGAGGGTTTGGCATTGGGAGATTAAACATTCATCTTTTTCTGGAATGGCAGCAGATGAAATTCAAAAACAACATCATATTTTTATTTAATACATTAAGAAGGTTTCGTCTTAAATTCTGCCTTTCAAGTACTGTGTTTTTTGAGACAGTATCTGAAGTATTAGTATCTGAAGTTTTCTGTAATCTTTTCCTATGCATTCTTCCTTATGATGATGAAGACATTTGTAAACCAATGACCAAGACATAATTCTGTTTTCTGGGGGGGGTGGGGGGCCTAGGTGTCTTAATAGGTGGAGACTGTCTGACTTGTTCCTGTCGTGAATGATCTTGAGAGCGAATCTACTCAGCCATGTCGTACGGTGCGGGTTTTGGGGATCCTAATCAACTAGCCCAACGCATAACTTCTAACATCCAGAAGATCACACAATGCTGTAAGTTGGCATTTATGCATGTTTTATATGAAGTTAATAATGGTGGTGTGCCCTGTTCAAGATTAGTTTCTGAGATTCATTCATGGGAATTCACTCTCTGACCTGACTTGCTCATTTGATACATTTGTGGCACCCCATGCAGCAGATCCAGTCTTGTCTGTATGGTTAAGTGTGATCTATCCTGGTGAAGTATAAGATCACCTGTATTTACTAAATGAATAAATAATTAATAAGATGGCTGCTGGTAATAAGCTGGACTTGTTCTGACCAGTTATGTGGTGCCTTTAGATGGTAGGTTGAGATGTTTGCTGAGCAAGGATTGCATCAAATATTTGCTGTAGGTTGAACTGTTTAGCAGGAATAGAAACTGTGACCTTGCAGCTTACCCTTGGAAGTGCATAGTAGATATGTAAATAAGATTGTGTAAATTTCAATACTTTATAGGTGTGCTTAAGTTAGAGTTAAATTAGGCTGCTTGGGTTTTCAGTCCTTTTTCTTTTCCTTCCATTTTCCATTATGTTTTTCATGTGTGTGTAAAGAAAACACAATTTTGTCTCAAATCACACAAAATATTTTGTTCAACAGAAGGGTGCTAGCCATGAACAGTATCTGGCTAGGTTTTGACATGCATATTTTTAATGTTGTGCAGGAAGGGGGTCATGCAGAAATGGGTATTTTATTATTAAAACTTCTGATCAGTTAAGTCAGTATTAATAAAAACTTCGATATTTGTTTTGCAGACAAGTTCTAGGAGTTAGTATTTGTAGCACAGATGAATGGCATAGTTGGGTTTTGCGTGTTTTTCCAGCTACATTTTGTATTTTCTTCCAGAAAGAATTTGAATCTCAACAGATGGGAATCAAATTTGCAATTTTGCTTTATTGAAACACTTCTGTACAGGAGGATTGTATTTCTTCAACCTAAAAATTAACAAACTGGCTCCATAAAAGCCCTTTCACTTTATTTTGTAGAATCTGCTCAGTTAATTCACTCAGTGTTCCAGGCACCTGCCAACCTATAACAGACATTGAAACTACAAAGTGTGAAAAAGAAATCTAAGTTGTCAGGTGAAAACATAATATGGAATCAGAGGTTAAAACTGGAGCACTGTGAAGAGTTGCTGAACATAATTAACCAGGTAGTCCTTAGTCTCGTCCTGCCTCTTCCATCTCATCTTCTGCTTCTCTGTCTCCATCTCCTTGTGACAAACAAGATGTACTAAAAGCAAGCTGCCCAGGGCTAGATGGGAGACGTGCCACAGGAGTTACCTGCAGTCCTGCTCTCCTTTCATTTTTAAAATTGAGAAGTCTGAGCAATAGACAGGTGCTTCTGCCATTCCAAGACCCAAGTCCAAATCTCTGTTGGCTTCACTGCTGCATGGCTTTAGAAACGGGAGCTTTGCCTTCAGAAGCTCCAACCAAGCACTTTTCTAGGACAGGTAGGTGTACACCGCTGAATTCCATCCCTTGCTTTTCTGTAGACCTTACTGAACTGTAACCACTCAGTTACTCTTGTAGTCCATTCCCCTCTGGTAGATTTTAGGAGGATCTGAATCCTATCAATATGCTGGACATGTTTCTTAGACTGAGCTCTCTAAGGGCTTATGTACACTTTTCTAGCCACTTTGTTCCCATATGTAGTACCTGTCCACCTTCCTGATGGAAGATGTGAGCTGTGGGAACTTCCAGGTCAAATGAGGACAAGCCTAAAAGCTTAGGGGACCTGTAGTTCTAGTCAGCTGCTCAGCAGATGTCTCTTACAATGCAATTTATGATCCTGGTTAGGAAGGAATAGGGAAAGAAATGGGTGTCTTGACCCAAAATCCATGTTTTTCTTTTTAAGCATTTGATTTGATTTTGCACTTCTGTCCAGAAATGCTTAGGATCTGTGGGATGCCTCAACACAGCTGAAATTTTCGTGGTTAACCTGGTGTTGTGCAGATATACTTGTTTTCAGAGTGAGATTAATAGAGTAAGAAAGTTTCATTTCAAATCACCAAACCATTTCAGGGGGGCCCTCAAGTCTAATTCACACTTCTAAAATGCAAGCAAACTGTGAATACCACTACAGAGATATAGATGAAATACAGATTAGTTGACAGCTGGCTTTTCCAGCTGGAAGCTGGCCCTTTAACTTTTGGGAGAAACAAAGAACAACTTCCTGTATTAGACAACAATGTGCTGCTGAGGTTTTATAACATACCAGAGTTTTATAGGAAGTAGCATTGGTCGGAACAACAACCTTTACCATAGCATTTCTTTAAGGTTGAATTACTACACACACACCCCCTCCAAGTAATACATTTGATCTGGGTTTCTTTTCTGATTCTGTTTTTAATATGCCATATACATACAAGATTAAATATATGTATTAAATATCTCACATTTAATACTGTGACACTGCTGTTGTATTAATACTTTTATTTCCTAGTTTATGTACCCACTGTAACTGATTGACAAGCAAAGCTCATCTCTATGCTGGTTTAGCACACCATTTCCAGAATTAAATCAGTTGCAAGGTAGTGTTTTTGTTTTGAGTTGTTCTGTGTTAATGGAGTGAACCTATATATGTGTATCTGGTAGCAGCTGGGGTAGCTTAGCACCCTTTTAACTTTCAAGAGCAGATTTTATTGATCTGTTTGTTGATCCAGTCATGCAGTTGATTGTTATGTTGAAGATATGTTAAGAATTGTAAATTGCTTCTGCCTTGCCTGAAGTGTTGGTGGACTACTACAGTGCTGGCTGTTGAAGAATTTCTTTGGAGGAGAAGCTGTTGGCGGGGCATTCTTAGGACTTTGACAGTATAACTGCTAGCTAATGGGAAGCAGCATACGCTGTTGTCTGCACTCTGAGCTCTCTTGGAAATTCAAGCCAGGAGGGCACTTATGTATGTTTGGCATCCCAAACCCCAGAGCATTCTATGAAAAGAAGGCTCTTTCAGCTGCTCTTTAAACAAGCATCAGTGGTCTCCCTTGCTTTTCCCACATTTCTGCACAAATAAGTGCTTATAGCATCACTTAGCAACATCTAGGGCATGGAGTCCGCTTTCCTCAGCCTGAAACTCATGTTTTATCAGTGATACCTCTGAGCTGAGATTTAGGGAACTACTCTGTGGAGCATTTTTCCATTACTTTTGTTGAAAGTGTTCCACTGAGCAGCTGGAATTGCAAAACTTAAGGCAGTTCTTAACATCCAATGTAGAGCAGCAGGCCTCAGGCAGGAGAAGGACAGACTCTCAGACTCACTGCTAGCATTTTTAGAGAATCCATGTGACTGTCTTTGAGCAGTGTTGTAAAACCTGGGGAGCCTGAATCACATGTGCTTGAGTGAGTTGCAGTGTTGTGTGCTGAAGCTTGGTGAGGTCAGTGATGCCTGCAAGACATGTTTCACTGGTTTGGTTTCAGGTCTGGGTTAACAGTGTTTGCAGATCTGCAAACAGCTAGGGAAACTTCAGATTTAAATAATAAAACCAAAGAAGTGTATAATGAGCTTTGGCACCTCTTAGACTTAGGCAGCTGCTAAATTTCTGTCTTACTAGAACAAAACTTATGATTAAGGTTTGAAAGTCTGTCTGGAATCTGATCCAAAATAAGTGTAATTCTCATTCCAGGCTTATATTTTATCTGATTATAAAACAAGATCACACACATTGTGTTGGACTTTTGAAATATGAATTTAAAGATGGCTGAGGTTTGTCTCTAATTTTCTGAATATGAAGGACAGAAATACAGAGACTGCCGCAGGGTGTAGCGCTTCAACCTGCCTGGGCTTTCAGATGGAGAACTTACTATCAAGATGTTTTAATCAGTATTTACTGAAGGGGCAGTAGTTCCAGAATTGGGTTTCATATATTGCGCTTTCATTTATGTGGCAGCTTAATGGCAGTTGCAATTAACTTGAGAGAAGTCTCAATGCCTTGCTTCAGTATTTCCTTGAAGTATTGCCAGTTGGTCACTTGTTTACAGGAACGGGATAGACAGGGAATGAGTGTGATGCACAGAAACAAGATTAGCTAGCAAAAAGAATGTATAATTTTTAATATTCTTAATTTTGCAAAACAAGTCCTGCCTGCTTATTAAATCTGTGTTTCTGCCAGGCATGTTAATTTATCATACTAGGGATATGCCTAGTAGGATAAGAGTATGAGTCCATTTCTTTTTCCTATGTTTTTTTCCTCTTCCTCTTCTTGAAGCGCATGTAACAAATTGTACAATAGGATATCTGATCTTTCAACAAATGGAAAAGATGAAAGTAGCATAAGTAAAGCAAACAAAAAGCCCAATTGAAAAGCTTTAAAATGTTGAGTTCAGGCTTCTTACAGCTGTGAAGATGAAGGGGTTCAGGAACTAGGAATATGACTGGAAATCAATGACTTTAATTAAATGCCCATTATTCATTTTAGTTCTGTGAATCTTAGGCAGTGACTAAAACTATCTGTCCGTATCTAAGGAAAAACATAGGAGATACCTTCACCATTACAGTTAGTATTCAGGAGCAGCTGTAGCTGCTGGTTCGAACACTGCTTTGCTACTCCTTCCTGTGACAGGTCCCAAATCTTGCTGTTTTGAAAGGCAGGTTTCATTGTACTTGCCCTGCCTGCTTGTCTGGTTCTTGTCCTTTGCAGTACAATGGCTTGGTGTTAGTTACTCATGTTGCTGCTGGTGTTTTTTCCGTAGGCACCCAATGGGCGCCACATTTCCTGTGAAAGCATTAGACTGCAGCTTCCCCAAACTGCGTAAGGTGGTGGGTCTGGCTTGGACTGTAGCACTGGAGGAAACTGTAGCTGGATGGCTATAACAGAGTCTTGATGATCCCAGTAAGAAGTGAGTTTCCAGGCTGCAGAGGGGTAACAAATAGCATTTATTAAACGTACATTTCTGCCCAGTTTCATGCTTCTATGTTGTGCCCTTCTTTTAGAACCCTGTGGATTATTTTTTGATTTATGTCACTCTCCAGCTGTGAAGCTGCAACAAGCTTGGTCATGGCTGCTGAGGGGTTTAAAGTTTTGTTTTCCAAATGTCAAGTAGAATTGAGGTTGAGATAGGAAGATAGCTGCTTGTAGGTAACCTGAGAAAGCTTCTTTCCTGTAGCTGGAGTTATTGATAAGTGTTCAAAGACCATCCTCAGTTTCCCTTGTCTCATGCTAGGGGTGAATGTGGTGCTTGGACCTTCTCAGTCCTGTCAGAGAAGGTAGGTGATTTACAGCCTCTTCTTCATTTCCTTCCTTTTATTTCTTTACCTTTCAAGGATTCAAACATAGGATTTGACTGAAGGGGCCTTTTCACGTTTAATTCTGCAACAGTACTGTAGTGTAACAGCCTGTACAGTGATTACCGATTCTCAGTTCAGGATAAGACTGTTTGCTCCTATGTTCTTAGAGGCAAGAAGTTTTTTATGTTTTGGTCTTCATTGTATTAATTTACTTGTTTCTTTATTTCAAGTTTAAAACTTCCTGTGTGACCTTAAACATTTTCATGTCCAAGGAGCAGTTACGTGAACATGGATTTACTTCTGGTATTGGAACAGCCTTGCAGAGCCAGCTGAAAAACAAGAAAAGATGAGGAGAAAGGAAAAAGAAAGTTTCATCTCCTAGCCAGCTAAAAGCCAGCTGTTAAGCAAGGACAGTGTGTGATCCAGTATATGAAATACATTTTTATCTAAGGAAAAAGCAGTATATATTGCAGATCTGGGAGAACATTTTTCTCAAATACTCCTACCTGTTAAAAAATGTGAATATTTCCACTGTGACTCTTGCTACTCCTGTAAGTTATTTTGAGAAAAGCAGCCTTATATATGAAGGAATATTTTTTTCCTGTGTCCCCCCCCGCCCCCCCTTTTCTTTTTTTCTCTGACTAGAGGGAGCACTGATAGAAACGGAACAGCTGTTTGGCTAAGTAAAAGCAAATATGAGCAGAGTCTTAAATAGTTTTCTCTGTAGGATTTCAGGTTAGGTCTTAATTGTTTCTCTGGCTCATCATTAACCATGTCTGACCTGTTCCTGAGCACATGACAGACCTGAGTGTAGCCGAATAGCTTTCATCAGCTAATAGTTATGTATTATGACATCTAGATCAGGAATGCCACAAAGTGAAAAGTCTTTTTACTAATGCAGTATTGGTTCTTTATAATGTAAAACTAAGTTTCAGGTGGAAAAAGTGAAATTATTTTCTTTTGCATATGAGATAGCAATTGCTTGAAGAAAATGCACTTTGCACGCATGGTATCATGTCCCCTGATCCCTGCGCTGCCCAGTGTCTAGTGGGGGACTTGCCTTTTGTGGTAGCTCATAGCCAGCCCAAAGCTGGCAAGGTACAGCTGCTGCAGCTTTCAGTATGAGCCCTGAAAGAGCTGTGTATCTTTATTATATGCAAACATCTACCCTGATCTTCAGTGTAGGAGTGGCTGCAGGAGCGTGTGTGCCTGTGATGGAGGCCATTGTGATATCCTGGTGACTGGTGCAGAACGCCTGCATGTGCACGGTATTTGCCCTTCTGCAGCTCCTGAACAAAGTCCAGCAACTAGCTGTACATACCCAAGGAACATGTCAGACTTTGCACTGAAATGGACTAAAATCATGCACAAGATCTAGTCAGACGCTGTTACAGGATTGGTAATGCCTAGGAGGGACCTTTGGTAGTCATATTACTTCTATCTTTTAAAGCTCCTTGGGAAGTTAGAAGAATTGGGAAGGGTGAATACCTAAAGGTGAGGTAACCTAGGAAACCATCAAAACTGTGCTCTGATCTTTGGTCCCTCATTGTTACCAGTATGTTTATAGTGCAGAACTACGACTTTGTGAGTTGGGCCTAAGCCTTTGGTTCTCTGGGAAACTTGAACATTACTGATGGGTTGAAAGGCACCAAAGCAGCTGCCAGGTGCCTTGACATGCCAACATGAATTCCTTGTGCAGGGGCAAAAAAGCTGGTTAAATGAGGGAGGCAGCACCCTTATAAATACCACCATCAGCAGTGAAGCTGGGAAATAAGGTGTCTTTGCTTAATGAAAAAGAATCCCAGGTTTCCAGCAGTTTTGCTCTTCTCGTTCAGTGCCAAGGTCCTCTCCCTGCTCGTTTCCCAGATGGGGCTGTAGAGGGAGCCAGCAGAGGTGTTTCTACAGTTCAACCTTCAGGAGGAGAGACTAAAACTTCTCTGCTTTTCCCTCGAGGAAAGGAAGGGATATTCACTTTTATCTAAGAAGTTTCAAAGCTTTGAATCAAATTCTGCAAGATGGCTGTGCATACATGTGAGGGGGCAAGACACCTTACAGCTATGATCCTGGTGGTAGTGGCTTATTGCCTATTTCAAGTTTTGTTTTTATCAGTAAAGCTGTGTGAGTTCATGAGTCTGGACAAATATCTGTGTTTTAGGTGGTTTTCTGATCATATATATAGAGTTATATCAAATGTCTGAAAAAGTAGTAGCTACAGTAAGAAATGTGTTTTAAAAAAACCAAGCCAAACTAAAAAAACTAGAAGACTATAAAGAAATACTTTTTTTCTATCCTGTATACACACCATCATGTTTATATTAATATGAAGGAGTACAGAGGATGGGTTTCTTTAACTCATCAATCTGCAGGTGTGTACTGTAGATCAAGATTTTGGGAAGGTCGGCTTCTCTAATGTTTCTGTGTCATACTGGTCCTGCCAGCTTGCTTTTGTCTTTTTATGAAGACAGCCTCAGGAGTACTGCTGAAGATTATAGGTCCAAATTTACTTATACTGCTTCAACTTTTTTTCATTTGCTTAGTTGAATAAGCAGTATTTCACTTTTCAATGCAGTGTACTTCATGTGAACAAAAAAAAATTAGAACAGAAATGCTGTTTTTTTTCTGAATAATATCCTTACTGTGACAGGCTAAGGTGGAAAACGCTAACTTTACAGGAAGCCCAGAAAAATCTGTGCCTTGTTTAGGATTTTTTTTTTTTCCCCTTTAATTGATTTTTTTTTTTTTTTCACTTTGTGATTTGAAATCCTGTTAAGATTTTGTGATGTTGATGCAGACTTAATAGTTTTCTTGGTGAAATGTGTTTTAATTTTGTGCGGCATTCTTGAATCCTGACCTGAGCTGGGATGAACTTCCCTCCGCCTGGAATCGTGGTGCCGAACAGCTATGTGCTGCTGGCTTTTAATTTTCCCTCAGTTACCTACTTGTGTTCAGTTTTAAAGGAGGGATGTGTATCTAACTGGGAATGCAAGTATTGTAAGTATAGGCTTTGTTTCAGAGAATTATTAGAGTGAGAGCTTTGTTTAAAACAAAAACCTGCATTTTCTTTTTATTGCACTTAACTAATACATCTCTAGGTGGCGATAGGACACACCGATACTTTTTCTGTCTGGAAAGCGGCTGTTGACGGACTGCTTGCAGTTTGTTTTGCGTTGGGTTTTTGGGGGTTTTGGGGGTTTTGTTTTTTGGTTGTTGATGTTGTTGCCGGTTTTGGGGTGTTGGTTAGTTGGTTCTTTTGAATTCTCCTTGTAAAAGTATGTACAGAATCACAGGTCTTTGGCTCTTGAATTAGAGGCGACCGCGCCTTGGAACAGACAAAGGATAGTTTATGTTCAGTTTTACAGATATTAGATTCATAGAACATCAGGTTGAAAGGGACTTCAGGGATCGTCTGGCCCAACCTTTCTAGGCAAAGCATGGCCTAGACTAGATGTCCCAGCATCCTATCCAGCTGAATCTTAAAAGTGTCTAGTGTTGGGGAATCCACGACTTGCCTGGAGAGATTATTCCAGTGGTGGATTGTTTTCATTGTGAAAAACTTTCCTCTTGTGTCCAGTTGGAATCTTCTTGGGAGTAACTTGTGCCCACCACCCCTCATCTCTTTCTGTGTGACTTCTTGTAAAAAGGGAGTCTCTATCTTCTTTTTAGCCACCCTTTAAATACTGGAACATGATGATAAGGTCTCCCCTGAGACTTCTGTAGGCTGAATAAACCCAGCTATCTCTGCCAAAGATAATGCCAGCCAGTTATCTTCTTTTTTTGTTAAACAATGCATTACACTGAACATAAAAAGAAAGCTGAATTGCCCAGTGTCTGCATTTATCAGTACTTGTAACCAGCACCAGGTGCCAAGGAGAAGTGTGCTGTGCTGGACGGTTCCCAGGTCCCAGCAGGCAGGAGGCCTCCACCACTCAGGGAAGGGCTGGTCCTTGTGGAAGGGGGCAACTGTAGGCAAAATTCCAAAGTTTCACTGATGATTTGCTGCTTTTCAACTTAATTAAAATATACTCTGTGTGAAACCCATCTGACAGTGCTGTTCTCTTCAGTAATTCTTTTAGTAGCTTATGTCCACTCAATCTTCCCAAAGAAATTTGAAGTATTTGATCTTTATCTCATGAAAAACTTAGGTACAAACTTTTCCTTTTTTGATATCTTCATTACCTGGGTGTGTTCAGAAGGAATTTGCTATAACAGTTGTCGACATTGGGATGTTGTGTAAAGCAGTGCAGAGAATCCAATGTTATCTAATTCACGGGAAACTTGTTATGGAACAAAAATTAGAATTAATAGTATTACTAAAAACTTGCTAAGGAATTCCAGTTCTATCTACATGCTTAGCACAGGTCACAGGTAACTTTCTTATAACTGAAATTGTCTGTTACACATCTCTTCCACAGTGTATGGAAGAATACTTAGTTATTTTGTCTGGGGTTTTTTGTTTGATTGTTTTAAGGTTTTCTTCATTGCTTAGAGATGCCCTTTACTGAAATTTAACTGTATTTAGGAAAAACATGTAAACTGAGGATCCCACATAATAACATACCATCGTATTTTCTACTGACAGTGGTATACCAGTCTGCCTGGAGAGGGCCACAGAAATACAGGGAAGACAAGTCTACTCCTAGCTGAGGTCAAGCAATAAGAAGTTAGTTTGCATATGTATTATTTTGTTTTAGAACATGTGAAGGTGTTAAATAAAGGAAAAGTGCCTAGAGAATACTAGTTTTGCAGTGTGATAAACTGCATATTCTTGAAGCATCTTGGTTTCTTCCTTGCTTTCTCATGTGACAGTTAAATATATTAAGCTGGAAATAAGACTCGGATGATGTGCCAGTTTAAAAGTAATATATTTTATGAAATACACTGAAAAATCATTGGTGATTTATGTTGCACATTTAAAACTGAGGATTTCAAAATTACAGTTCAAACCTGGACACACAATTATTTATTTTTTTTTAATGTACTGTAAGCTCCTAAATCCTTTGTCGTTGTCTCTTCATCAGTGCACTGCTTCTGAAAGATTTGCATATGATAATCTCATGGCAGTCTTTAATGTGGCTTTTCAAAATTACATTTGCAAAACATGATTAAACCAGCATAAGAATTGTTCTGCTTATTTTAACAATTAATATTAAAAGGCTGAATTTATACTTACTATAATTAGATTTTTAACTGATTTTTAAATTTTCTGTTCCTGCCTAGACACTTGAATACATTCCTATGCTTTCTAAGAAGCTCTGGGCTTTTGATTGGGCAAAAACCATTCACTAGTTGTTCTGGGACTTCTTAAGTGGAGTCTTTGTAGTAGGTTGAAAAACCCTTGAGTATCAGTTTCTGCCAACTTTTTTGTCTTTAGACTTGTCAAGCAAAAATGCATAAAATTAAGTGGGGAATTGTCCATGCCCCATTAAGATTTCTCTTCCTCTTCACAAACAGCTGCTGAAATACAAAGAATACTACATCAGCTTGGAACACCACAAGACACGCCTGAGTTGAGGCAACAGCTGTGAGTACTTCACATGAAAAGGTTTAATTTCACTGCATTGTAAACAGTCTCCTGTTAGGTGTTGAGGTGGGCTCTTTGTTAAGCAGAGTGCTTGATCTTGCGGAGAAAAGCAAGGATAGAGAAATACTTGAAACTTAAATGTTGAGATGGGCCTTTTAAAATTAATCTTGGATAGTCTATAGACTGAAGTCACCTGTTTTGCCCATGTACATTGCCTGCAGTATCAGTACATGTGTAAAACCTATTCTGTATGCCAGCCAAGGGAAAGTGGCAGGACCATATCACTATTTAAAAAATAAACATCTGTACCCTTCACTCCAGTCAACTCTTTAAATCTGTCTAAGTTTCACAAGGTAATTAATATATTGGGGTGCTTTTGTGAGATCTAATAGCTGGGGAGAGAAGGGAATGTCTTTCTACTGATGAAAGCTACAGTAAGGGGTAATACTATAAAATAAACATGTACCAGAAATGCTAAAATAGCAGAAGTGTAATAAGGCTCCAAGGCAGATGCTATGCTGTAGTTCAGTCACCTGAAGGTGGATTTTCATTAGTGTGCCACTAACGGAGATAGCTGTCCCCTTCTCTTCATGGTCTAATGAACTGGTACAATTTTTTCCATGAAACTCCTTTACCACATTAATCTCAGGATCATAAATGAATGTAAGCAATGTATTGTGTTAACCCTGTGGGTGAGAAAGTTGGCAGTTTTCAGCATGGTTAATGCTGAACTGTGGCCATTGAATAGTAGTAGGAAGTGTGTATTGGACCTGAGGCATCCCATTCATTTTGTTTGAACAGCTGTGTTGCTTTGTAATAGCCTAAGTTCAGGGCCCATAACATTAGTCAGGTGCAATCCACCATGGGTATCCTACCGGAGACTGTAAATAGGTGAATATCAACATGCACAGTTTATGCAATAACCAGATAGAATCTAGGCATAAATTCACAACTGAACAGGAAAGAAACTATTGTGAAGGACATATTCCAGTCTCTTTATGAAAGTAACATTTATAGTAAGCTTCCTTGAGGTTTTTATCTGTCCATTTTTCACTTGCGTGAACATTTGGACTTTCCTTTCATGTTGGTACTTATCTAAAGAGTTATTTGGTTATTTTAATATTTATATTGATTGTTTGCTAATAGCTTTTCAGATAAAACCTTTTTATATACACTAGGGAGGAGGATGCAAAAGCAGATAAAGAATTTGAGTTGCTCCAGGAAAGAAATACAAAGATTGATAAAGGAGTGTGTGATAACATCAAAAGCAAAGAGAAAAAAAAAAAAAAAACAAAACAAAAAGGCAATGCTGTTGAAGACAGGCTTCTTTTTAACCACTGTTAAAGCTGTTAGTAAATAGTAAAGTTTTCAGCTAAGTTCACAGCTATTGTATCATGGGAGAACATAAATCTCTTCTGTTAAGCTTTCATGGTGTTTCCTGTAGTTAGTCTAACTTGGAAATGACCAGGTGTTTCCAAGTATTGGTAGCCTCAAAAGGTCCATGAAAGCACGTTTTGAAAAGTGGCTAATGATGTTGTCACTCTGAGGAGCACACCTTCTTCAGCATCTGTCCCAGATGGAATCCCTGATGTCATACCTTTACAGTGAGGAACAGAGTAAAGATGGCTTCCTGCACTTTTAAGAGAACTGTTTATTACTGCTGCGTTTGTGAGAATCAGTGAAATTCAAACACAGTAACCCAGTGGTATCTAATGAAACTTTGCATTTGGTTTTAGGCAACAGAAGCAGCAATACACCAACCAGCTTGCCAAAGAAACTGACAAACACATTAAAGCATTTGGATCTTTGCCTGCAACAAGTGAACAGGTATAAAACCAAAGAGCATGCCTGGTTTGACTATTATGTTGGCTCATGTAGAGTATTTGAGTGACTTCAGTTCTGCATGCCTATTTTTGTGCTTCTCACCAGGCTTTCAAAGCAGTGCTTGGTTAGTTGACATAGTCCTGCTCCTCTACTCTGCTCTCGTGAGACCTCACTTGGAGTATTGTGTACAGTTCTGGTGTCCTCAACATAAAAAAGACATGGAACTGTTGGAACAAGT
>WYDI02036259.1:0-122806 GCA_009867235.2 Psittacus erithacus | reverse complement strand
TCCCTTCCCTTCCCTTCCCTTCCCTTCCCTTCCCTTCCCTTCCCTTCCCTTCCCTTCCCTTCCCTTCCCTTCCCTATATACATGTAATTTAAATCTTAAATCTACTCAATCCCAACAAAGCAGTGGCTTTTGCAGAAAATGACTAATTATGAGCAAAAAAATATACTAAATGTCCTTATATGTGAACAATCTGATTTAGATTGGTAATTTTGCTGACAAACTAAAAGTTAGGCCTGTATTTATCCACCTGATTGAATCAGTTCTTGAATAACTGGATTGGAATCATTTTGTTCCAATAACGCAACTTTGAAGGTATGCAGTGTGGTATCAATCCTCAGAATTCATGTGGGTAACATGTATATATCACATTGCAGGTTGTAATTACTTCTGATTACTTTCTTCTGCTCTGAATGAAAGTATTTCTAACAAGGATCCAAATCGCATTCCCTGCACAGTGAAAATGCTGCTCACTCTACAAAAAATACACTAAAACTGCCTCCAAAAAACCCTTTCGGATTTGTCATCACTCTTTGAGTGATGGCACTGGGAAGAATACTTCATGGTCAAGGTGGCTTCAGCCAGGAGGAGGGCTGAGTGGGCTCTCTGGCCACTTGCAAGCTGGATGTGCGCTCCACACATGGCTTCGCACTCATTAGTGACGTGTTTGTGCACAGCTGGCCCACCCGCCCATGTTGGGCAGACCTGTGTGTCTGCCCCATCAGTCAGAGCAGGGCTGTAGTGTTAGCACAGGCTGTGTGTGGTACCTGGCTTCCTGCCGCCCAAGCAGTGCCGACACTGGCATTGGCTCCCACAGCCTCTCACCAACTCTGTTGTATCTGGCCACACAGAGTAAATTGAGCACTTGGACTCGTGCATCCTCAATGGCTTTAGAGTTCACTTTAGAGGTGAGAGGCTGCCCTGTGAGGCACAAGGCAGCACCAGGGTCCAAAGCAGACGCATTCTGAGATTGCGCCTACAGCAAGGCATGCAAATCCCTTCTATTTTTTTCTACTCCCTTTCCTGCTGTGGGGCCAAACTATTAATCTATTAATTAAGTGGTGTAAAGATAAACTAATTAAATTGGGAAGAGCTTGGAGTCTTAAGTTGGATAGAATGCAATAGTGCAAAAATATTCAAACCTATAAGTATATGGTTGAAATCTTCAAGATAAATAAAAAGCAAGAAGCTACCTCTCTAAAGAAGAGCTAAGTAAGTTTTAACTTCCTATCAGTGACCTTGCCATATCCTACGTATTCTTAGTGACAGGCAAAAGGACATGATGTGGTGCCTCTCCATCAAGGATTTTAATTTTCTCTTCATTAGTTACTTCAGTGGGGAAGAGTCACTGCTCGAAGATTTACTTTTGCTTAAATCCGAGAGGTAAAATTCAACGTTTTCTGCTGGAACCATTCTATATACAACCTGTCCATTAGTCACCTAATACATTTTTTATCACTTCATAGTTCATTTTCTTCCTTTGACCTTTGAGGATTCCCAAGGAATTCTGAAACCCATTAGTATCTATGAACACTCACAGTAAATCCATAAATGATTGCTTAATGGTCATTGCTAATCAGAATTAAGCAATCTTGGCATAGCTAAAGCTTTTGTATGTTTTTTTCTTTTTTTTCCTGAGGTACACACTTCTTTTTTAATTTGTTTTCAATCGTTATTTTAAATATCAGATGATAAAATAAATGTGTATTTCTGAGAAAAAGCCAATAAAATACTGTATGTATCAAGTGCAGAGGTCATAAACGCATTTAATGAGAGACTGCATTTTTACGAATGATAGAGGGACTGTTTATGAGCATCACAGGGAACTTACATAACTTTGATAGGGATGGATGCAGGATCTCAAAGCCACAGATGATAGTAGTTAGAGAAAGGGATGGATGAACTTCAAAAGGTTTGATTTCTCATAGATAAGCATCAGTGTTCGGATGTTTATCTGCAGCTTATCTAATCTGGATGGTTTAGAGCTGTTGGAAGCTTTATAAGACTTCACAAAGTCCCTGGTACCTCTGCTTCCAGGTAGGCTAGAAATGAAGTGAGACTATGCAGTCTCACAGTATTTTGGCACTTTTGCTTTTATTGCCTGGTGCAGCCTTGACATAGAGAGGTGAGAGCAAATTGAGAGTAGTGGCCTAAACAAGCCCCATCAGAGCTCCTCTGTGCTGGACACTATACAAACATAAAGGCACAGACAGGTTTGCCTGCTCAGTGTATCTACCATCTACAAAGGAAATGAGGGAGGGCTGCATTGCACATAGTGGGAAGGTGCTGATTTACAAATGTCTTGTAAACTCTGCTGCTCTATTTTTGTAGCAAAAAAAGTGTCAAATTTATTTATTGGGCTTTTTTATTAACTTTTAAATATTAAATTCAAGCAGAAGGTGCAAATGATGCAATGCCCTGAGACACAATAAAAGATTTCGATGATTTCAACAGATGTTTCATTATCCCATCTCTGGATGACAGCAAGGTTATGTGTGTATAATGCATATGCTCAAACATTTTAGATGCTGAGCTGTTTCAGTACAACCTGTTTCTAATATAAGAATCTATTCTTGATACCTGTTTAACATGCTCATGTGGAGTAGCAAAGGCACAAACCAACCCTGGAAATTTATTGCTGGACCCAGAACTGCTGGTTGTTCCTTTAAAAATCCATCCCCTGGCATCAAGTGAACAAGGGAGACTCTCAGCTGTGTTTTAAATGTGTAAATTTCCAGTTCTAATGACTGCAGAGGTATGAATGCCACAACGTAGAGAAATTAATAAAAAAAAATCTCAGTTTGTATTATTTTTAAAAATCTGAGTCCCTAAAGCCAAATGCTTGTTTTCAAAGCTTGATTCGTGATCTTGAATGGCTGATACTGGAAGCATTGGCCTAGTTATTTATGATTCACAGGGAAATTACAAAGCTGTAAATAGATCTTACTTAGTTTTGATTTTTAAATAGTTACATTTCCATTGTGGGCCAAATAATCTCTACTTGTATTTAAGATTAACAGCATGGAAATAGGAACCAATGAACTGAGGTTATCTGCTTTTGGGTGTCTTGGAGGAAAGGCAACTGAATTAAACACAAGAATTGTTTGAGCCAGAAGCAGATATCACACTCTAAACATCTGAGGCTCATGATTTTTTGGCTGCCTCTTTCTGTGCCTCTGTCACGCATTGTGTTCCAGTCTTGCTTTGGGGGGAGCAGTGAGGGAACACCATGGCTGCCTGATGTCAATGCATTTTCTCATGCTCCATTATCACTTACGTCCAGATTCCTCATTCAAAACCCTGTGAGGTCCAGTGAGAGCCTTCCACTGACCTCTGTGGCGTCAGAGAAATCTCTATGTGCCCAGAATGTCCCATTTGCCAGAGAATGTGTTCTGCTCTGCTTAGCCCTTAAATGGAAAATTATTGCTTTTCTGTCCTATAAAGAATAACTTTAAAAACAGAAATTTCCACGTATTTTAATGTAACTTTAATTTAACATTTCAAAAGACACATGCTGTTAGATGACACCTACATTTTCCTAAGCTGGAAATACATATCGAGCAATATATTGGTGAATTGCTTTCACCACTTACCATATCTATTCTTTTTTTCCTCTTTGTTGATGTGATGAAAAACGGCTTTTGCTTTCTGTTTTATGTCATAGGTTTCCTTTCCTGGTTATCTTGCACTGCTGTGCTGTTGGGTATTATTTGGGGACATGAGCTGGCTGTAAGCTGAAGACAGTGCTGTCCCTTGCAAAGCAGTAATGCAGCACCAGAAAAAAACCATATTTAAGGTCACAGTCTTCAAGGTGCAAACCAGCTCAGGAAATACAGCACCTCTAAGGCTTAGGCCCTTTGCAAGGAGCAGCAGGGGTAAATGCTTTATTAGGACTTTAGCTGACTGATTTTGTTTCAAGAGACCATAGCAGAAACAAGCAGAATAATTGAGGAAATTACAATAATAAAACCTTTTCTGAAATGGTATTTAACTACTGACAGCTGATGAAATGAGTCCAGAAACATGCATAAAACAAGAAAGGAAGAAAAAGAAAAACATGTTCTTGTTCATGAACATTGAGCAACTTGGCCCAGACCAGTCTCCTCTTGGCTTTCTTTCAGCAGGAAATTTTTTGGTAAATCATAAATTCTTTCCCAAAATATATAATGCACTAGTTTAAAAGCAATCAATCATCCATAAGAAATAGAGGACGAGTTTGCAGAGACAGCTGTCTCATTTTTAAGTAGCTTGTCAGAGATACAAGCGGGACTCCTGCCTGAAGAACTGACATGGTGTCTACAGGCTGGGCTCCATGTCTGGGCTGAGCACTATTGGAGGAGGAAGGGGTGTGCAACGTGCTGGCATGGCACAGCCTGCAGCTGGTCAGTGCTGCCAGGTCAGTGCTGGGGAGCCCCTCACCCTGCCTCAGGGCATGTGGTCTGGATGCAGAAACTCTGTTCTGCAGCTCCTGTAGATCACAGAATCATTAGGGTTGGAAGGGACCTCTGTAGATCATCTAGTCCAACCTCCCTGCCAAGGGAGTGCCATATAGAACAGGTCACACAGGAATGCATTCAGGTGGGACAAAGAGGGAGACTCCACAAGCTCCCTGGGCATCCTGTTCCAGTGTTCTGCCACTCTCAATGTAAAGTTGTTCTTCCCCATGTTGAGATGAAACTTCTTGTGTTTTAGTTTAGTTTATATCATCTTTGTTGCCCTCCACTGGATGTACCTACATTTCATATGTCTCAGCAGGCAAAGAGCTTGCCAGCAAATGGGAGTCCAACCTTGCATGTACACCTTGTAACACAGACAAGCACATGGAAAATTTCAGTGAGGTCAATGCAGTCGCTTCCAGGCACAAAGCTGACAAACTTGGAGCTCTTAGGGCAGGGCTGGAAAGGGGAGCTGGTGTGGCTGGGGGATGGTAGATGGGGGCCTGAGGAACTGATGGTGACATCTTCAGAGGTTCTGGAAGAACATGTGCTTTGTGTAACTGGCATTTCCTAGTGCAGAGGCAGCTGCCAGCCCATGTCCTCCCTCAAACTGCAGATTTGGTCTCCTTCAAACTGCAGATTTGGTCTCCATCCTTCCCACTCACCCTGTTTTTTAAGAAATCTCTGTCTATTCGGGGGTTTTCCCACATTGTTCTTCACGTCTGATAATTGTGCTAGACTAAAGGTGAATGCTTTGATCTTCACAGACAACAAACTTTGTTATAAATCTATTGACAAGGGTGGAACCAGAAAATAAAAATCTCCACATAACTTGGAATTGTGAGACAGCAAAAGTGAAGAAGTAATAAACATGGTACTTTAAAAAAATAGAAAAAAATAAAAAGCTTTCTGTTTAAAAAAAGGGAACAATGTTTGATGCATTTGAAGCCCACAAAGATCAAAGAGAATTCTTATGTCAATATTATTGAAAAAGTAGACCTTTCTTTTTTTTTTCCTCTGATATTAAGGTTTCTGAACCCCAGTCTAGAAGGTTTTGGGGTTAGTTTCCATTTTCACCAGTCTAACAAGATCAGAATCTTGTCTTGTTTAAAGAAATGATTTTTAACCATATTCCCCAGTGTCTCAGCCTCCACTAGATACTGCTGTTGAAAGGCTGGTCCCTTTGTTTGTTTGCCAGAAATATGACTATATGCATGTGCTTTGTTTTTGAAGTCTTACTATTAGTGGACATGAGTCTGCTTGTCCTGTCAGGTCCTCAGCCAATACTGAACTTGGAAGTTTGTACTGTTTTGGAACTGATGGAGCCTCTCTGTTTCATCCAGACAGGGTATTTTCTCTACCTACAAACATAATCTTGCCCCAGCCCTATCAAGAGGTTTTTATAACTTCTCAAATAGTCATCGAAGGAGATTTATGGGTTTTTCTCTGTTTCCTATAAATATAATTTTATTGACCTTTTGTTTCATCTTGTGGTCTTATGGGTCCAGAGCTGCCTGCTCAAGATATTACCCCATCCCAGGTGGAAAGCTGTGCTGTGGCATCTGCAGCTTGTGGTGCTTGCTTTTGCAGACACAACAGTTAGGCATAGGACTGCACACAATGTTTTCCCAGATAACTAGAGCTGACCATGTTTGTTCTAGTGCCCAGGGACCCAAGTGTAGACCTTTTAATTACACCTAATATCTCTACCTGCACATAATTTGAACTGCTGGCCTTTTCCAGAACAACTGTATTAATCCTTTGGTGACAGTTTCTCACTTTTCTGCATTAAGAATGTAACTCCTGTAAGGAATTTTATAATCATAGAATCATAGAATGGTTTGGGCTGGAAAGGATCTTAAGATCCTCTAGTTCCAAGCCCCCTGCCACGGCCTGGTGAAAAATGATGCTCACATTGTGCTAACATGGAATTGCAGAACAATAGTTGTAATACATTCATGTGAAAGAATTATTAACAATAGTATCAATATCTTACTGACTGATTTTTGAGTAGTTGTTCTCTGAAGCTGCAATTATACCTAATCATAATCTCTTCTGCAGTGATACAAAGTCCTTGAGAATTTTCCCCTACAGGCGAATAAAGTTATATGCATGAGAAGTCCCAAGACAAAGGCTTAGAGATGTCAGTTTTCTGAGTAAGCTGGGTGAATGATGGCAGGACAAATGATCACAGTAATCCCATTTTGTTCAGCATTGACCCTGCTATCATTTAGGTATCCTATTTTTCCCATTTTTTCCCAACGTGAATTCTTTACACAATACTGTCTGGCACTGGCTCTATTGAAAGCAGGGGAAGCTTCTGGCAGCTATTCACAGAAGCCACCCCTGTAGTGCCCCCTACGTCCAAAACTTTGCCACGCAAACCCAATACATGAACTGCATCTTAGCTGGGTTTCTAGTGTACGCAGTACAGTTTTCACTTTTTTTGTCTCACACGGATGCAGAAATGTTAATTTTACCCTGAAGATAGCTGTCACTCACTGATCTCTGCTTCCTGAGGGTCTGCACCTTCTTGTTGGTGTCCTTGGGTCTCATCTCTGCACAGAAGCTAAAATATGCATTTGTAATCTGGGAAGACAGTGGGAGGGGGGGAAAACTGCTGTGGAACAGCAGCCAGAGAGAGAAGTGAGGGGAACAGCTCTGCAGACACCAAGGTCAGTGAAGGAGGAGGGCAAGAAGAGCTCCAGGCACCAGATCAGAGATTCCCCTGTAGCCTGTGGTGCAGCCCATGGTGAGGCAGCTGTGCCCTGCAGCCCATGGACATACATGGTGGAGCAGATCTCCTCCTGCAGCCCAGGGAGGACCCCACACTGGAGCAGGGAAAGAGTGTGAGGAGTCTTGCCCCGAAGAAGAAGAAGCAACAGAAATGATACGTGGTGAACTGACCACAGCCCCTACTCTTCATCCCCCTGTGCTGCTGGGGAGAGAAGGTAGAGCAAATTGGGGGTAAAGCTGAGCTCAGGAAGAAGAGAAGGGTGGGGGAATATGTTTAATTCTCACCACTCTGCTCTGATTTTGACTGGCAATAAACTCACTCAGTTTATTTCCCTGAGTCCAGTCTGTTTTGCTCGTAATGGCAACCAGCGAGTGATCTCCCTGTCCTTGTCATGACCTATGAACCCTTTTGTAATTTTTTCTGCCCCTGTCCAGCTGAGGAGGGCAGTGACAGAGCGGCTTTGGTGGGCATCTGGTGTCCAGCCAGGCTCAACCCAGCACACCAATACAGATCCAGCGTGCACTGTTTCAGCATCTACACATTGGAAAGGGCATTGAAAAACTGGAAACAGTTTGAAGAACTGCAAAGAGGACATTGTGTTAAAAAGCAATAAATTAAAACTGGATCCTAAAAGAGCTGCATTTTTTTAATTTACTGAGAAAGAGAGTTTAGGGAGAGTCAAATAATTATTTTTTTTTGGGGGGTAAATAATCCTGTTGGTAGAAACCATTGATAGCTGATGAAGAACTTTAATGGACCCAGCATCAGGAAGCTGAAGTGAGCAGACTGCAAGCAGGCAGTAAGTTCAAACTCACAGTGAGGATTTTAATCCTATAAAGAGCATATACAAATTTATAATAAATTGTTTCCAGCCTGAAGTATTTAAATGAGGCTCTTTTCCTTTTGTGACAGGACTGGTACTGCTCACACAAACAAAATCCAGGTGTCCTCCACCATGCAATGAGTATTTCCTGCCATGTGGAAGGCGTCTGTGCTGTGCAGCTGAAGGCTGCGCATGTCTTTCTTATCTTACAGAGAACTTGCATCTATTGTATCTTAGAAGGAATCAATATTCCTCCACTGTTTAGCAGGACAGAGGACTCTGTTCATGTACCTAACTTCACTGAATATCATTTGAATGTGCTTTTGACAGAAGAAGAGCTGCCACATCTGTTAAAATAAGGCAGCAGACAGTGAAGTGTGAGCTGCTCTGGGCCCTTAATGGCATTTGAGATACCACAGGGAGGGTGGCAACAGGAATCAGATCATTAGGTAGAAAAATCTGGCAAACTAGAGTGGGTCCATGTTGACCACACCTTCTCGAGGACAGCATTTGACTACACACAAGAATTGGTGTACATTTTTCTATGGTGGAGGGATTAGATCATTGTAATGGCCTAGGTGATTCGAACTCTCTTATAGAATTTACAAAATGCAAAGTATATATGAAAAAGATTAAAAGAAATGGAAAGGAATACGAGTGAAAGACATTTTTAGTGACAGAGAGAGGTTAAATTATTGAGTTATATCTTTAAATGGATTTAGACACAGAAAAATAACAATTTCTATACTAAATCACGCCTTTACATTTTAGTCCATTTGATTTAATATTTAGTTTTAAGAACAGAGTGCTCATTAGCAGATATATTGGAAAAGCAGACCATCTATGGGATAATATGCAAGGAATTTCCTAGCTCATATCAATAAGACCCTTGTACTGTGAAGGCTAAGGTTTTGTTTTTAATTTAATTTAATGTAACTACCAGACTGCTGTTTATCCGATATGGCTGTTGAGAAGATGCTGAGTCCCCTAGTCTGGGGTGTTTTCTAGTTTTATTTATTAGCCAAGGCACATTATCTTGAACTGATTATTTTGTGCTGCTGTGAGATAAACTAAATTTGGATAGTTTATTATAATAATACGTATTTGGTTGCTGGTTTTGTCTTAACTTCAACTTTGCCAAAATAATTTTGTTTGGGATTATTTTTAGAACATATAAACTCAGAAAAAAAAGATGTTAATATTTCATTTATGTTTCCTCTTTGGCCTGATGGTGCCAGTTGTCAGTGAATTCCACTGTGGGAAGATGACGTATCTCTTCATAGCTTGAATCTTGCTCTTTGGTTTTGTTGAAAGTCCAGTGTAGAATATGAAAGGACTTGAAATATTTGTGACCCTTTGTGCTTTTTACTTTGACTCTCTTCTTTCTCCTAACATGACTTTTTAATAGCTCCTGTGACTCATTTCTATGGTTTTGAATATATTTATATTTCTCTTTCTTAATACAACAATGGGTTTTATCCTCACCAATAAAGGTAGTATCTAGTCCAAAACAGTCAGTTAGGATTTCTCAATAGAAGACGCATCCAGGGAGAATCTCACTGCATTGTAAGATAAGTGCTTGAAATAGCTCAGACAAGTCCCATCCTCAAGGTCAGTGTTTTAATTACAGAGGGAAGTGTTGTCTCCATTATGAGACTGCATGCTGACATTTTGGACAGCTAAAGTTAGGTGAGATAGATCCTACACACGTGACCAAACCTGAATCACTATCATGGATCTATGTATCACCCAGTCTTGTCAGTATCACATTCCATACCATTCTCTAAAAAAATCATATAATCATACAATTCACTTTTTTTTTTTTTCCACAGAGATTGCGTAGAGTCAGAGAATGGTTGAGATTAGATGGGATGTTAGGAGATCATCTAGCGCAACTTCCTACTCAAAGAGCCAGCTTAGGTGAGGTTGCTGAGAGCTTGGCTCAGTAAAACTTTAATTATCTCCACGGATGGATACTCCTCAGCTTCTCTACACAGCCCTTCTGATGTTTGACCACTCTCATTATGCAGGTTTTTTCCTTATGAATGTTTTGTATTTCCCTTGTTGCTATTTATGTCCCTTGTGTTTCATTCTTCGGCTGTGCACCACTGAGAAGTCTGGCTCTACTTCTCTATATCCTTTCATTAGATAGCTGTAAGCAGCAATAAAGTCTTCTCTTAGACTTCTTAGACTGAAAAATCCCAGTTCCCTCAGCCTCTTCTTGTACATCCCTCCTTGCTTTAGCCCCTTAATCACCTTCATAGCCTTCTGCTGAATTTCCTCCCATTTGTTGACTTTGCCTGTACAGAGGAGTCCAGAGCAGCACACAGCACTTGAGATGAGCTTTCTCTCTGGAACCAAAGGGAATAAACACTTCTCTCAACCTGCTGGCTATGCTTTTGCTAATGCAGTCCCATAGGAGTTTTGCTTTCCTGACTGCAAGAAGTTTGACATAAGCAAAGCATTCCTAGAGCTGTGTGATATGAGCCTGGGTCCTTTTCAGGGTGGGTGCAGTTACTGCAGAGCTCATTTGATACGATTCCAGTTATGTCTTCCAGTGTGAATAACTTGACCTGAATCATCATGAAATGCTAAGTGCCATTGCTCAGTCACTGGAAGCAGGATCATTTCAGCCATCAAAAATTTAGGTGTCGTGTCGGAGCTAAACATCTGTGGTTACTCTGTGGGCAATAAAGAGAGGGAAAAATCTTCAGAGAGTGATTCTTCTCACCTATTTTAGTCCTTATTTTATGAGGGAATGATGCCTTATTGGAGGGGTCTGGCTCTTCTCCTTGTTTACGAACGCGCCTGGAGAGTTGGCTTAAATTAGACTCCTAAGCATTTGGTAGATTTACTTAGGTCAAACGAATCTTTTTTTTGCAGTTTTCTCTTGCATAGACTAGGCAAAATGTGTTTACAAGTAATTTGATGCCCATATGTGCAGTTTTCATGCTGTTACCAATCTAAATGTTTTCTGCAAGTTTGACCTCCAGAGTAATCAGGTGTGGTGAGATAGATGAGCCTACTTAAAATTTTACTTTACCAAGAAAAACAGATAAAACTCATCTAATTGCTCTAATAGCCTCATTCATCACATGACCTTGGTGATCTGATGTTTTCCGCTCTATTTCACTCTTGTTATTCTTATAGGAGAAGAACACAGAACCAATGCCAAGTCTGAGCAGAGATCCCCCCAGAGAACAGCCAGAACTGGAGGGATGTTGGCTTTTGCTTCCAGTTTACTGAAATATCAGCAGCCATTTGGTCAACCAGTGCAAATGTCTGCCATTAAGACTGATAGCTGCTCAGAGCTGCCTATTATCAGATAAGGAAATGGTAGTTGTGGTAGTGTGATTTTGGCTTTACATTAAAATGCTTAATTTTGATGGCCTTTTAGAAAGGGTTGTTCTACTTTCATGTTGTATCTTTAACAATGGTATTTACAATGCTTTAATATTTGAAAGAAGAATTGAACATTTATTGCCAGAAGGAAGTATTCATTCTAAATTGACATGAACAGCTTTCAGATTGAGAGCACTGGTAAAGTGCTTTGTGGATGAAAAGGGCAAGTTATTCTACATGAGGTAGGCCTGTGCTACCCCTGGATGTCCTGTAACCTTTGGGAGCTTCACACCACGAGCTGAAAATGGAAACATATCTCACTAACAAGTCTGAACTTTGAAATGTAACCCGAATACAGAAATTCCCCTTTCAGAAGGAATAGAGAAAAGCTGATATTTAAGGATATCCTCACCTTTCTGACTGTCATCAGTCACTTCTAAACCAATACCTGCATTTGTCTGTGTGGTGCAGAAGGAGAATAATTTCATTATTTCCTCAAGCAGAAGACCAGATGGTACTATTGTAAAATTCATCATCAGCTTCAAAAGTTCACTTCTGTGCATCAACACTTTGTTCCCTCAGTTCCTTCTCATGCTCAGGCTGGTAAGAAACACAGTGAGGCAATTAGGTTGTGTTGTCTTTAACCTACAGATAATATCCAGGTTTGAACTCTACTGGGCTTCAACCTGAGCATCATTCAAAATCCACATCTGTCGTCAGATATTTTCATTTGATTAGTGACACATCTTATTCAAGGGGCATTATACTCACACTCTTTGATCCATAGTATTTGTGCTTGCTCTTAGTCTGGGAGATGAGTACAGTTTAGCTGACACAAAAGGCCTTTCAGAGTGTAAGTGTGCAAGAATACATAAAAATGCATCCTTTGCTCTAATTATATCCTACCTTCACATAGTCTGAATAATTTATTCAAAGACCAATTCAACTAACATAGTCTGTGGTAGAGTCCTTACTGGTCAACCCTGCTGAAAAAAAATGTTCTTGCTAGCTAAAATCTTGGGGATGTAGAACACAATTTACATTGTGAAGCACAAAATAAGACTAATCAGGTATATCAACTGTTTGCTATTTTACCACCTTTTTGCCTCCAATGCATCATTTCAGCTGTTGATTTAAAATGTTTTCTTTTAAGAAGGCCTGTGATCAGTACTGTAATTGTGAGCTTCTGAAGTGAGAAAACAAAGATGTTTGAGCTTGGTGGAAGACACGTGGTGAGAAGCACACATTCTGTATTTGGAGTGGCAAGATTTTGGCTACCATAGGTTAAAATGAGAATAAATAAAGGGTAATTTAGGTCACATACTTGATTTGAAGACAATAGGAAAGTCAGAGGGCAAACTCAAGCTATTAATAGGAACTGAAACCTTATTCTCAATTTTATTTTAATGCCAGATCATCAAAATCAATAAAATTATTTAAAATGCATCAGCTTTCAGTGTAGATGTATGTAAGAATTGCAAGGCTCCAGCTAAAAGCAAGAAACCCATGACCTGAGCAGTGTCAAAACCAAATGAAACATCAGGAAATGAAGAACAAGAAAAATCATCATTTTTCTACAATGTGTAGAGTGCATGCTTCATCTGTGGAGGAATTCATGCAGTTCAGATGCCTCATCTCAAGAGGATGTGATAGTAAAAAAAGATTTAGAAAAGAGCAGCAAAGACGATCAAATGTGCAGAAGAGCTTTAACATCAGGAACAAATGGACTAGGACTCTTCAGCTTGGAAAAGAGATAAATGAGGGTAAATAGGACATATGTTTATAAACCAATGAATAATGAAAGTAGGAAATGTCTGTTGACTGTCTCGTTAAACTAAACGTCTGAGTGATAGTTTTGATTAAAGAGAAGATGATCTGTTTTCATCCTTTGCTAGTGAAGCTGCGGAACAAACAGTTGTATGGTCAGTGGTGGATGCCAAAAGGTTTACGTAGCTTCTAACCTAAGTAGCCAAATTTGTGGGAAAAAGAAAGGAAAGAAATCCCTTAAGGCTATTGAGTACATAGATCCCTCTCCTGGAAAGGAGATTGCTGAGCTGCAGACTGCTGTAGGCTGGAAGGGGAGGCTGGGGAATCAGCACCATATGCTTGACCTGCCCTTGGACTCTTCTGGCCTCTGTTACTGGCTATTGACAGTGTTTGGCCACCAGATTCTGTTGTTTGACTCCTTGATTCCCAACAGCTGGTCTTCCACCACCGCACAGAGACTGGCAGCATTGTTGGACCTGTCACTCTGGCCAATATAATAGTCTTGAATTGAAACACCATAATTATGAGTGTTATGGTGTTCTCAAAGTGAGCACAGTACCTGCGCACAGAAGATCATTGCACTCATAGTGGTATCAATGAAACTATATCAAAATAGATTTTCGGGTAACCGGAAGACTATCAGTTCTTTGCCCAGGAGTTTGAGGATCTAAAAGTATTTGTTAATACTGGCTGTAATAGGCTTCTAGCCGTTAAAACTCCAATCTGTAGCTGAGTTAATGCAGTGTCATTTGTGACACGTGATTCAACAGGGTGTTTAAGTAATTACTAAGTCATCAAGGCAAAGTATTTTATTTGGTAGCCCTTAGTTAATTGCAGATAGAATGATACCATTTGTCAGTCAAGAAGCAGAGTACCTATTCTTTCCTTGCATCCTGCACCTCTAGTAATTCTCTTAGCAATGCTTACCAGCAATAAAAAAGTTTGGCAGTAGCAGCTACTTTTCTAAAGGAATGAACTGCCAAAGGTGTGAATGACAAAGTGGCTCTGAGTTTCCTCTTACATTATTCCTACCATCCATAAAGCAAAGATGTGAGAAAGAAAGCTCCCAGTGTTCCAGTAATCCCAAACTGCACACATTTTTCTACTTCATTTGCCAGCAACTTGAAGTCTCAATATTTGCCTTGCTGACAATAGTAGACTTCAAATTGTGGGTGAAGGAGATCTGGGAGGACTGAAAATCCAATCAACTAGAATTTCATCTTGGCAGACTGAGCTGAAATCAATCACAGGGATCCAGCAAAGGCCAGTATGAAGTGGTCTGAAGGAGAAGTAGTCATGCAATAGATAAGAAGAGGTGAAGAGAGGGAAATTGGTTCAGTAGTAGTTTAACACAAAGATTGGGAATGAGGGGATTATTGCTGAAGATAAGTTGAACAGGGGTCAGTGAAGAGCGAGACACTGTCATGATAAATTGTTCTTACTGGAAGAGTAATTGGAATGGCTCTGTCACGTTCAGCGGGAATTGGATCAGGCTCTGTAAACTGCTGCCGGAAAATTTAAGTTAGCTTTTGTCATTCACTTTTCATGGCAATAAAAGTGCTTTCAAAGGAAGACCCTAGAACTTCCACCACTGCATATAACAATGTTCTATTGTAATTAGTTTCAGACTAATTGAATTAACACAGCTGAAATGTAGGAATATCTGTGGGTCACTTCCCTTGAAAAAAACTTCAGTCCTACCTACAGTTGCTCTATTAAATCTGTGAACTTCCCTATTTTTCCTCAAATATTAAAGCCCAAACACAGCAATGCATTTTAATATACAAAAAAGATGCTTCACTTACAAATGGTGAAGCTAAAATGCTAAAATTGGCCTAATAAATGAATATTCAGGAGGTTCTGATCCTGGACCTGCATCCCCGGGAAAAAAATTGCCAATATGAGTACCTCCATTTAGGTGAGCAGTCACTTATCATAAGCCACATATCTGCTGGCGAGGTCATGCCCAATAGTTTTGATCTATGTCTGTAAATTCTGAAGTGTTGATAAGTGTCTTCTCTGAGTAGTTACTCTAGTGGAAGATGGTACAGAAAGCAAAGCACTCAAACCGAGCTGATGGTACAACAGCAGGTGTGTTAAGGTACATGAATAGTTAAAGCAGGAGAACAATTTGTAGACACTGAATATCAACGTTTCCTTTTGTGTTTGGTTGCTGTTGGGTTTTGAGGTTTTTTCCACCCTCAGATTTTAATACGATTGTAAAGCCAGGACCAGAGAAAGACAGACAGCAGGGCAATGTTTTATCAGACTACCATGTTTGAAATGGGTTCCAGTTGACAAGCAAGTTTTGATTTTATCATTTTGGATGCCTTGTTCAACTACTGGAGCATCTGTTATTTCAACAGAATCACATCCATCCAGCCATGCATTCCAAATAAGCCTTGCTAACTTTGTGTACACAGTCTGACATGAAAATAGATGAACTCCCATTTAAAAGTAAAAGTAATTCCAGCAGACATTAAAACTGCTGAATTTAAGTGGCTGAAGACTGAGACTACTTCCCTTACAATCAATGGCAAAACTCCTGTCCCTTTCAGTGGAAGCAGAAATAAATTCTGTGCCTGGAACATTCCATACTGAGTATTTCTTTTTTGTTTTGATGAAACTGTGTCTACAAATGTCCTAAAAGAAACTACACTCTGTATCATGAAAAGGCCTCACACATAGTGTAACAAAAGTGGTGTGATTGCTAACAGGAACATAACTAATAAAAATGGAAGGCTACCTCATATTTTCTGAACAAATAAGCACCACAAAATTCCTCTGGTGATTCTCTACTACCTCTCTTCACCTTTAGACAAGGAGCCTGCATGCTTACACAGTCTTACTCAAAAGAAGTGAACAATGTAGGTTATATGCCAGATAATCAGGCAAAATAAATGCCAGTGTGGCAAAGCCTAGCCATTGATCCTGTGAGATGTCTGTGTCTTCTCAGAGGTATTGGGCTGCATCATCTTAGATACACCTAATGTGAGGATAAAGATAGAAAGCATATATAGAAAGCACTTGGATTAGATTTATTTATAGGTGGTCTCTCAGTAAAAATGTGGTGGACTGCGTACCTGAATGCCCTCTTCCAGCTGCCTCCTCTGCATGGTTCCAAACACAAAAGAAATTGGACATTATTGCACAACTGACTGAAAGAAACAGAGAAAGAGAAAAACAGCTCTCAGCGACAGTCACTAACAATTGGCAATTTGGTGTAGAAATAAAAACTGAAGAAATCAGATGCTTTGTAAGCCAACAAGGCTTTCAAAAGGGTATCCAGACTCCTCAGGCAGCAGGTAACCCAGGATCTTTTGGCACCCCAGATGGTTCCAGGAGGTGGAAGTAGAGAGGTGTATGAATATGAAAAGTACGTTGATTTTTTTAACCTCAAAACATTTCCTTAGTCCTGAATTATGGTTCAGGTCAGTCTGTAAGTTATACGAGCCAGTTTGCTAATCCTTAGATATGAGACTCGAGGGAGATAAAGTCAGACTCCAAAACAATCATTCAAAAATCCAGTCAGAAGAAGGATGAATATGATGCTTTAGGGGATGACAGCCTGTGGAGGGAAGAAAAAGAATTCTAAATGGGAAATTACTCAGAATATCATAAAAAAAATGAGCAGTGCAAAAAGAGGAAAGGAAAGAAAGGACAACTCTTTTCATTGTGAGAAAATATGTTCATCTTCAAAACATTGTGATCTTTCTTTCCAGTCTATACTTTCCTCTGAATTTGAGGTGGGTCTGTTGGAGTGTGGGACTTGTCAATGTCTGTGCTTCCTGCTTGTCACAAAGATCCTTGCTGCACTCATCAGTAACAGTACCACCAAAGATGTCTGTTAAAGGTTTGCTTCAGTAGATTCAAGAACATCATGGCTTTACTGAAAAAAGAAGCAAATTTTGGTAATAAAACAGGCAGGGTCACTGAAGCTATCTGTAAGGCTGCACCAAATAAACTTTCAGATTTTCTTTGTGACCTTAAAGCCTGAAGTTCAGGAGTTTAAGGATCACAAATATACATTACTTTTAATGTTTATTTTGTCCAGACAGTGGCTGGATATGGATTTAAGTGACCATTCGTATGTTTGGCTGGTCATCTGCATGTGTAGTTAGTGAAATTAAGAATTATTTTCAGCAATATGCCTGCATTGTGCAGGCATATTTCTGCACTGAAAACGCCTGCAAATTGGACCTATGTCCTCTTTGTCAATGTTTCCATCAGGAAGTGTGGGGAAATTGTTCCTTCAATAAGCGCCCAGGGATATTGTGAAGCTAAATGAGTTCTTTTAGAGAGCACACTAAAATCCTTGAAAGGAGAGCACAGTGTAAGAGCAAAGTATTTCTGTGTGTAGGCCGAGTCACATTCCCTTATCCTATGCGTACAGCTGAAATAGCTTAATTAGGAAAAGCCTGCAAAGTCTTCTGTGTGCTTCATGGTACAATCATCACTGATGAACAGCACTGGTGCTTGGGGTCTTGTGGGCTGAGCACTTTCTTATGAAATAGCCCTCCAAAGTGAGCCAATGATCAGGAGCAAGTTGAACCCTGTACTTCCCAATGTGCACATCTGCTGCAGATGCCTCCAGCCTCCCAATTATGTACATTATTTTTTTTCCAGGGAAAAGGGATGTGAAATTTTAATAATTATGTAAAAATCTTATGATGTGGGACAGAGGACTAAAATGAGCAGCTGGATAACTGCTCCCTGTCACTTCTGATGCACACTATAACTGCAACAGCCACAGCATTACGCAAGCTTCAGCTCCTTGGGCTTTATCCATTGACTGGCATAGGAAATCAGCTATGCTTTAGTGGGCTCCAGTGTGTCAGATTAATTGTCCTTTTGAACTGAAGCTAAAAGTGAGAATGGGATTTTGAGCTATGAAGGAGAGAGGTGAGTTGATGAGTCAACTTCTGTTAAACTCTGGCTGAGATTTTCAGAACTAGATGTGTGTATTTGGGGAACTAGATACATCCCTATAAGCCTAATTTTAAAAAATGCTCTATCACCACATCTATGGAAGTTAATATTTACTCAACCTACATGTTGTTACCATGAACAAAACAGGGTCACAAAGACCCTATAGGTTTCTTCTTATCTACCTAAAAGCACCATAAACATATTTGACATGGTGTGCTTTAAAAAAAAACCACAAAACCAAACCAAAAGCCCATCCCTATCTAGAAGCCAAACCTTCTGCGCAGGACTCCATTTGGCTGCAGTACAGCAATAGCAGCTCCTGACCTGCCAGGCTGATTCCATATTTCAAACGGTCTAGTGAGTTGTGACAGACTGGCGTCAGTCTTCTATTCCTATCTTATGAAACATTTTCAGTGGAATATTTTAATTAAGATCAGCTTTGTGCACTGGCATCAGAAAACTCATAACCTTCCCGCAATCAAGTATCAGCTGGAGAAAGCAGTAAGCAGTTGACTACCGAGCTGTTGTTTAACTTCGAACCAAAGCAGAAAACTGCTCCAGTTTGTCAGGTGCTGCCTAGCTGCTGCTCTGCTCCCCAGGTTCAGCTTTGACTCCTCTGTAAGAAAACAGCCACGCACAAAAGCCTCCCATGTATCTGTTCTACAAATACACCACTCCCTGGACTTGGATGGATTTTCTGACATTTAACAAGTAAATCTTTGATGGAGCAGGGAATTAAAATTAATTAAAACCAGGGCTGTTTAAGAATTCAGTGTCTGCATTGATTTGTTATTGTTTTCCCATGGATTTCAGCCACTGAGTGCTATTTCCAGCTTGCTGTGTTGGCAGCATTCAGGGGGTCCATGCACAGGCTGTCTGAGGATGCAAACTGTGGCCACTTAATTTTTTAAGCTTATAGATTTCAGGGTAGTTAAAGTTCCTTTTAAATGGAGAAGTTGTCCTGGTAGATGTAGTGGCCAATCACCACTTCTCTTGTTAATTTGCATATAATGAGTCTATTGTTTGTAACGGATTAGCATCCAGAGACTCCTGGCTCCTCAGGCTGCTCTTTGACAGATTACTTGGACCTGTCATGACTCTTTAAGGATCCCTGCTAAGAGGCAGAGTAAATTACCCTCTGCTGAGCTCTGTGTTGCTGTGGCTAGGCTGTGGTTCATTTGAATTGAGTTCAGCTATTACCACACCACTCTCAGCATATGCTGCAGACGAAGAAATGTGGGGTTTCATGCAGCTTGGGCAGTGGGACTTGAAGTATCCCTTGAAAGTGGTTGGCTTTACTCTGCCTTGCACAGGGGGCAGATCCTATGGGGCCAGTCATGATCACAGCCCTGGTGGCTCTGGTAGCCCTGAGTGTAGTCAGTGTCCTTGGCTGTCCTTAGTGGCTGGCCACTGCAGGGAGTGACTCCAATGAAGGAACAACAAAGCATTTTCAATATAGTGAGGAGACCACTGAGGTGGGTGGTGTAAAGCTATCAAGTGGAGCAGGTGGGTACCTTTTGCCTCCTTTCCTGATGCAGTAATCAGAGGTATCAGATGAATAGCTTGTGATGGGTTCAGACAGACCAAGGAAGGCAGCTCATTGCTCAGAGTGTAAAAGAGTTGTAGAAGAGTTGCAGAGAGAAGAGTTGCAACGGAACACTAAGAACATGGTTCCTGAGAATTCAAGAGGAAGCTGAATCCATTATTGAAGAAAAAAATGCTGCGTATATGAAGACAGTGACTCTAGCTCAGAAAGTTCCTAAGCTATAAGATGCTGGAGGCTATGAGAGGGCCTGGGTGTGCAACACTAGATCCTTGTGGTGCTGCTATGCTCTTCCCCAGAAATGAGCGAAATCTCCATCTGCGACTGATGAAGGCAAGGAACTGGGCTGGACTCTCCATCCACCCAGAATTATTATTTCCTATTTGTCATGGATGTGTTCCCTGCTCCTACCCACTTTCAAGCTACATGCTAGCTTTATTGTTCACAAGCCTCTTAGTCAATTCAGGTATGTGTATTTGGTTTCCACACTGCAAATTAATAGAAAGATTTACCAAGGTACATTGGACACTGCATAAGACTGGAGTTGCTGCCATTTCAGTCATGTTGGCTGATGCTTGTAGATTCTCTTCTGTACTGACAGATCTGCTCCTTGAAGTTGAAACTTTAAAAGGAATTTAACACCAGGCCTACCAGTTTTCAAACTAGGGAAAACACTGGCTTTGGGCTTCTCGTAGAGAGAACATATATACAGTTTTAATTATTTAAAAACATGTAAGAGATGCCCGGAAACAAGGCTACATTAATCTGCAGTTAAGACTAAAAGAATCTAGTAATTTGAGGAGTAAAAAAATATTGCAGGAATGTTTCTGTTATCTCAGAACCAAGCCTTATGAATCCAGGACATGCAAAGTTAAGTTTATGCAAAGTAAGTTTATACTTAAAAAATAAATGTAGGTAAATGAAGTTGTGGGAATACATACTTAAGGCAATTGAATGAGTATAACAGTCTTACTAAAGCAAACCTTTAACTCCAACATAAAAAGTATGATGAAAGTGAAGTATAACTGTAAAAGTCAGTTTGATCTAATTTACAACTACGCACATTTCTAACTGCAAGGAAGGCCAAGGTGCTAGAAAGTTATATAACCTTTTAGGTGGAGGTAGAATGGAACTTGCTTTTGTCTTCTTGGTGATTGGACATCTGAGCTGTTAGTGGCACAGGCTGTTAAGCCCCCACTGAGAGTCCCAGGATCCTGTAGAGGCTCACACAAGCACATGTGGGTTTAGCTTCACTGCTCTTGTGATCTAGCCTTGGGGTTTAAAGCCAGTTTTGGTATGTCTATTTGTATTACAGCAGTCGCCTAACTCTGCATGGACTGATTCACCTGCTCTGCAGCTCCACCTCTGGGACACAGGCACGTCTGAAGAGGCAGCAACAGGAGGCTGCTGTGCAGAGCCAGGGCAGGCTGACTGGCACAAGAATAGGTTTGAGCATTGCAAAAGTACCATTAGCGCTGTCAATGAGTTATAGGGGGGTTATAAATTTGGTTTTAATATAAATTCACTTATGTAGTGAAGAGGGTGTTATTTTAATACAGTTTCCAAGTAGTAAAATATTCTTCTCTGCACTTGTTCACAGCCTGACTCTCCCTGTGGAACAGGCTGATTTCAAAATTGTGACATTCATGACTATGGATTTGAAATTATCAAGATTTCACAGTCAGAAACATTGCTGAAGGATATTTTTAAATTTGAAAGCTTTCAAAACATACAGTAGCCTTGATGGCTGAAGAGCTGTATTAGTCTTCTCAGGGCAAATATGCTGTATTATTAGGATCGTGATGGTTTTATGCACACATTATTAGTGAGAGCTTAATCCAGACTTCCAGTACCTGAAGTAATAATTGTGAACCAGGGAGAACACTGTGAACATTCTGATGAAAATGTTTCCCTATATGGGAATGTTTTGAGCCGGCTCATCTGCTGGCACTGCCTCTGAGCATCAGACCTCTCTAGTCCTAAATACCAAGTCATGCTCGCAGAGGCATCGCACCAATGAAGAGACGAGAGGCCTAGTGCCAATTGTTAACCTGCCCTCCTCCCACACCCCTCCCACTGCTGGTTGTTCACCCATCTGCAAACATTTTATCTTGTGCAAGGGATTTCTGAGTCTGTTTTTCAGCTTCGGGTGCCTGATCCTTTCAGGCTGGAGCCTGTTCTCCTTCACAAATGAATAAATGCTGCTCCCTGCTGGAAATTTTCAGTATTTTACAGTCCGGCGATATTTTTCTCATGAAAAGAAGGTGACAGAAAGTGTAAATAGCTATTAAAAAATCAGACAAGTGCAGTACCACAGGGAGCACACTCTCCATGGATCAGCATCAGTGCAATGCTGCCAGATCTCATACTGCCCCTCCTGCTGTGCAGGGCTGACGTGACCACAAGCGCTCGAGCAGCTCCTCTACCAAGGACTTGACAGCACAAAAGAAGAATAAGAAAAACAGTACAGAGACCACCTGGTAGCTGCTCTTGTACTTCAGGTGAAATCCAATACCTCTTCATGCCTGGAACGCAGAGCTGTTCCTATTGGCTTACTGTGTCAAGAACCACTTTATCTAGCAAACGAATGAGCTATTCACTGCCTATCTTATATCAAGTATGTAAATGCAGACAAGCAGGCAAAGAGGAAGTGTTTCTTCTATGATCGATGAACATTACCAACAATTACAAACTTGGACCATAAAGTTATGGTATTTGAAGAATGTCTATTAATGTCTGAAGATCATAGTGTGGATTTCACAGGGAGAAGATGAGGCAATAAGAAGCTCAAGTTGAGCTGTCAGTGTGTGCTCACAGCCCAAAAAGCCAACCATATGCTGGGCTGCATCAAAAAGAGTATGGCCAGCAGGTCAAGGGAGGTGATTCTGGCCCTCTACTCTACTCTTGTGAGACTCCACCTGCAGTACTGCATTTAGCTCTGAGGCCCTCAACATGAGAAGGACATGGACCTCCTTGAGTGAGTCCACAGGAGGCCATGAAGATGATCAGAGGGCTGGAGCACCTCTCCTATGAAGACAGGCTGAGAGAGTTGGGGCTGTTCAGCCTGGAGAAGAGAAGGCTCTGGGAAGATCTTAGAGCAGCTTCCAGTACCTAAAGGAGGCCTACAAGAAATCTGGAGAGGGGTTTTTTACAAAGGCATGTAGTGACAGGACAAAGGGGTAATGGATTTACACTGACAGATGGGAGATGTAGATTAGCTATAAAGAAGAAATTCTTCACTGTGAGGGTGGTGAGACTCCAGAGCAGGTTACCCAGAGAAGCTGTGACCGCCCCATCCCTGGCAGTGTTCAAGGCCAGGTTGGACAGGGCTTTGAGCAGCCTGGTCTAATGGAAGGTGTCCCTGCTTGTGGCAGGGGGATTAGAACCAGATGACCTTTAAGGTCCATTCTGCTCAAACCGTTCTATGATTCCATGATCACAGAACTGATTTGCAAGAGGTGAGCTAGGTTGACAAGCTGTCATGCAAACACATTTTATTGTTAATTTAAACAGAAAATATATTCAAATGCTGTCCTGGGCAGACTATGTGAATTAAAGTGTTGATTTAACAATGTGCATAGTGTAGCTGCAGTCAGGAAAAAGAAGTAGCAAATATCAGCTAAGGATGAAGAAATTTGAAGAGGTAACTGTTTCATGGAATAAAAGGCACACCAGAGTACAACAACATAGAATCACAGAACGCTTGCCTTCTTCTATCAGTAGATAATACTGGACCAACTTCAGTCTAGCTTTCAAGTTTTTCAACTTCCCTTCCATACCTCAGTTTGGTCTGACATCCATGTTTTTAGAGCTTTCACTCCTAGTAATGATTGCCTCAGTTTTTGCCCCTACTCCTTCTTCAGCTGTGGTTTCTGAACAGTTGAGACATCTTTTCTTGCACCCACTATGTACAATGATTTCTTTATAAATACTATATTTACTGTGGCCTTACGCCAGTACTTGGTGACGTTGGTGGGATTAATTCCACTGACTTCAGAGGACCTTGGAACACACTTTCTCTGTGAATTACAATACTAGTTTCATTTCTTCACCCCTTTCTTAAGTGATGGAATTTCAGCATGGAAGCCAATATGCTCCCAGCTGCCTTGTCTGGTCAGTTCCCACAACAAAACCTGGAGAAGACGTACCACGTTGAAGGGAATGCAGCCAAGGCAATATGGAAGAGGACTGAAGTTCTGTTTTTCCAGTTTTGTGGGAAGCAGATGGTAATTGTGGTAATTGTTGATAGTTTCAGATCAGTGTTATAGTTCCCGAGCTGGGTCTCAGTCCCTCTTTCCTCTGAGGTCAGGTTGGAAAAGATGAATCAGAGGTGAGATCCAATGATGAATTAAGAGCTTTCCCAACAAAAACAGAATTAGAGGAACAAGCGAAATCAAATCCCCTTAGCTAATGTTCTTTCCTGACCAAGAAAAAAAAAAGGAATTCACATGAATACATCAGGTTCCCAACCGATCTGCAACTTCAAAGAGAAAATAGAACAAAGTAGGTGCATCATTGTGATATTGTGCACTTAAACAATAAAATACTGGGCCTAAGCATGTTGCACTTCTTTCTCTCTTTCACCTTCTGTTTCTTTGCTCTCTCTGAAACTTAGCTTTACCCTTGTGCAACCACTCCTGTGGGCATTCGTGTCTTCTGTGTCCCCTTCACAAGACTCCCATTATCTGTTGATGCTCTTTGTAGCATCCTGTTCATGCAGCTTGTGCGCCCAGTCAGTCCTGGTCTGTCTAAGCGCTTTCTCCCTGCCATGGCATTCACCTTCTCATTTCTTGTGTAACTTCTGGTAACTTCTTTTCCAAGTGTGACCAGAGATCCTCCAGAAAGTGGCATGAACCACATCCACGAAAGTTTATGGATTATATTGGGCAGGCTTTACCTGCAACTTTAACACTAACTTCCCATTAGAGGGAGCAATGTCTACAGAATACATGATATTTCTGCATCCAGAAAGCAATTCTGTTATGTGTTTGATGTCTCTGTCTGCTTGTATTTGAGATCCTGTCTTCAGTGTAACACCCCTCAGTGAGGTACCTGAGCATTTTTATCATCTTCATTTTTAATGTGCAGGCAGATTCTTTTTTTAGGTAAATGCTTGTTACTGGTGGACATGTAGGAAATGATAATTGGCTGACTGAAATAGAAATGAGGACAGAATATAAAGAAGGGATGGCTATTTTCTGCTTTTTTTTTTGAAATTTCATTTAAATTTTCACAAAAGAATAATTACAGTTTTTATCAATTTTACAGATACAAGGCCAAGTAAAACATTAAAACCTTATTGTTAAATCTTTAGGGAGAACTAGACAAGTTTGATAGACATTAATATGAAAGAAAATGTCAAAAATGTACAACAGCAGCAGTGGGGTCGCCTGGAAATTGTGAAGGTCCTGAACTAATGTGCACAGTAGGAGGAGAGAGAGCTCCTAAGTTCACAAGATTCAGACAGTATTAAATATTGAAGAATTGAAAGGTTAGAGGTGGTGGTTTAGGATAGGGCCTTCTGGAGTACTACAATAAGGTGTTCTTATTGAGGTAAGGTTGCTGCTTCTGTGTTTTAGAGGGTTTGAGACAATGGGATGACATGGCTGTGCTGAAAGCCATATTAATGTTTTTGGTAAGATTTGGATTCCACCACTGAACAGCTAGACACCAACATTCAACATCCAAAGCTATTTAGAAGTGATCTATTATTAAGACTGCATTTTTCTGTTCCAAAGTAGAAGTTAAGCCTCTCAGTAGAGAGGGCAGATGATGCCCCTTAGAGAGTGCAAGATGGTGCTGATCACTTTTCAGACACTCCTTTCCCTGTGAGATGCTGCAGGTCTTGCAAGCTCAGAAAAGGAGTTTTGAGCCATATATCTTGCTGCTGCTTCCTGTAAATGCTTTAGCTCCTAGACCTAGGGAGCTAGTTTGCAGAAAAGAAGGGAATCTAATGGCTGTTTGCAGCTACATAGTAAAGTGGTTAGATAAGAAGCAGACAAAGGCACAAAGGTAGCCGTCACAACTTGCAACATGGGAAATTCTCTTATATATAAAAGAAAAAATACTCTTCATATGTGGTTCAGTGGTCAAACACTGGAAACAGCTGGCCAGAGAGGATAGCAAATGTCTATCTTCAAAACTCAGCTGGACATGACCCTGAGCACCTTAATCTAACTTTGAAATCAGCCCTTCTTTCAGGAAGATCTTGGCCAAAATAACTTCAAGAGGTTACCTGATCTATCAGTTACAGGAAAAAGTAAAGACAAAAGAGATCACATTAAACTGGATGATGAAGGAAGCAACACAGACAAGGCTTGAGCTCTGAAATGTTCTTCATTGGCTTCTCAAGGTAGAAGAAATTGGGAATTGACTTCAGCGTAAGGCATTCTACAGCAATGCAAATACTTACTGACCACAGTAATCATGAATTATGATGAAGGCTGTCTTCGAACATTGAGCTGTTTTCTATCATGATAGTATTGGTGGAGGGACAGAAGAAAGACTTCGGGTTCCTGAAATGAAACACAGGTCAGAGGAGAATACATCCACAATAAAACCTCAAGCTAACAATCATAAATTCTTGTGTGATTACTGTGCATACACAAGATACTGCCTGCATTTGCTGATGAAAGTAGTTGATGAAAGCAATTATTCTGAATTATTTTTTGAGACAAGACTAACAACAGTAAGATGAAGATAAGGCTTGGATGACAGGAAAAACCAGGAAATCCTCTCTAACAGGAGGTTTGTGAGGCAACTGAGAACATCATCAAAAATGGACTGGACATGACACCAGCAATAGTATTGAAGACATTCATCCTACGTTTCTGAGTGGGTGCAGTGGACTATCTAAGATGTTTGCTTTATTATTAGAGCAAAAAGTGAATTGTAGAAACTGAAGAACAGCATTCAGAAATATGTGAACACATATGTGCATGGCATGAATTATAAACTGCATTCTGTGAATTAATGTAAGCCATAAGGAAAACTGGAAAGTTGGGAAACTTACACTGTTTGCATGGGGTATTCTCTTTTATAAGTTACTTTATACTCTTTTCTTCTTTTCTTATTTTTTTTTCCTCCAGGATCAGTGTTTTCTGAGTACATAATTCAGCGATTTCCTTTTGTCACACTTCAAAAACACTATTTCATTTCATTCTCAATGTTCAAAGTGCAAGACTACAGTTCATTATGCACCTGTCTTCTTCCTTACCTTATATAAAGGCAAAAGTAATGAATCTAGCTATGAGATTTAATTTTGCATGTCTATTAACACTTTATAGGGACATTTCTTTAGTCAATTCTGTTATAGTGATTGTGCTGGGACTGGATTATAATTAATGTGAGATATTAAAAAAACCCCAGCAACCCAGTGTGAGTTAGGCGTGGAATAAATAATTTAATATGAGATTCTTTAACACCTAACTCCCTACTTACATCCTTCCATAACACAGGTATTTTCTTTAGTAAGAATCTGTGCTTGCTGTTTTTTCTTTTGGCAGCGTTTATCTCAGAGCTCCCTGTGGCTCTTTGTCTACTTGCACCTTACAAACAGTATAACAGAGTTTATAAGGGCTTTGTCATGTAATTGGCCAGTCTGGTATCCTAAATAAGAGAAAGCAATTCCCTGGACATATAGATGTTGTATAGCATTAGATCCACTTGAGTGGAAAAGATGAATTCGATTATGTTTCTCCATCCTGCCTGTGAAAAATAGTTCCCTTAAGTCTCTTATCTAATATGTGGCTTAAGTGCTGAGGCTCCTGGTAATTGCCTTGCAGGACTGTTTCTCATCTAAGATACATCTGCATCTTGTGACCCTCTAGCAGTCTACTGAGGATTCTTTGGCACTGATTTCCATCCCCAACTCCTAATTTGTATCTCAGGCAGCTCTAAGAAGTACCTTTCAGCTTTTCATTTCTCCAAGGAAATTCATAAGATGCACTCATGCATGAGGGTAGGAACCAGCCTACTGCTAAGAGAAAGGCATCTCAAAGGCCACTTTTAATGTCTGTTCATGATCCTGTGCAGAGAAACCAGTGTTATTTGGAAGCAGGTAAGGTGGGTTGTGCAGAGGGTGTCATGTTAGGTCTGGATCTGGTGTAGATACACTTGCAGCATGGGAGAAAGGGGTTATAGAAGGACAACTGTCATAGAAAATGCTCTGAGAGGCTCAGTAGAAGTCTGTGCCTCTCTGTGCTTGCTTGGAAGAATCTGGCATAGGTTTAAACTCTGTGTTTGAAACTGGATCATCTGTTTATTAAGAGATGAATCCAAGGAGCTTCTGTTCATCCTTTCTGCATTTCACACTAGGCAAAGGGAGAAAACTCCCAGTTTGTGTTCGGTATTTGCACGCGAATGCTTGTGCAAAAGAATGAAGGAGGTTGGAAGATGTTCTGTGCTGCCTTTGGCTCTCATTTCTCTTGCATTGCTTCAAGAGGTGCAGAAAATGCTAATTACTGATGTGAACTAAGAAGCAATAAGTAAGTCATGTTATATAAATAGCCATGCTTAATAAAACGAGAGACATCTGCCAGTTCAAACTCTGCACTTCCAAAGAAGTTAAGAAATAACTAATATGAAACTGAAACAGAGGCAGTACAAAAGTCTCCTTTCTGTAGAAAAAAAGATGTCTGTATTAAAAGCACTTTTCCTGAGCTGACATTAGGCTAATTCCCTTCTGTCTATTCCTGACAGACTGAATGCCTGGAGTCAAATGCCACTTGACCTTGTAAAAATCCGATGACCCACTGGAAGAAAAACAAAGTTTAACAGAACAGAGTCTTTCTGATGTAAGTAAATTAGGTTCATTTACCTGTTCCCACTAACCTGATGTACTATGTTGCCACATTCCAGAAATACTGAAGCAGCCGTTTCTATAAGAGGCATTTATCCTGAGAGAGGGCGATACACTCAGAGCACTCAATAGCAGCCTCTCCTGCTGCCTGTTTTCAGAGGCTTGAACAGTAGCAATTTGTTTTGCAGGACATGGCACCCTCCTGCCCTGCTCACACAGAGAATCCACCTTTTGTGAGGCCGATGGGTGCTTGCTCAGTGTCAGCAGATTGCGTTTCCCGGCATTCACACACACAAGCGTTGCAGACGGAGTGTACGGGCTCTGCTTTGCCTGACAGATATTTTATTCATGTAGGGCTAATTTGCCTTATTAGCCACAGGCCCAGGTAAGTCTGATACATCAAAGCCCTGACTCCAAGTTAACCTGGGGACACTGGCATCCAAAGGCAGCTCCCTGGGGAATATCCTCTCCTCCCTTTTTCCTCTGGTAAACAAGGGAATGCACATTGCTCCTCTCCCTGCAGAAGGAAGGCTTTACTCTACTCCTGGTGCCCACCATCTGCTTTGGCTGGCACGCAGGAGCAGGAAAGAGATGTTCAGGCTGCTCCTTCCACAGCCATGCACTGTGAGGCTGGGGGATACAAGGTGAGGGAGACAGTATGTGGGAAGAACTGAAGCAAAGTGTCAGTGGTAGGTGACCTGCCTGAGGTGACCCAGTAGCTCTAATTCAGTCCAGTAAAGCATGCTAAGGCTTCAAAGAAGAGTAGTTACAATCAAGTACTGCATTTAAGGTCACAAGAGACTGTAATCACCTCTTTGATCTCCTGTATTACACAGAACACAGTGCATTGATTGTAATTATAATAATTATTATAGTTATTATTATTATTATTTTAGGAAAACCATCCATCTTGATTTTAAAACTTCCAGGGATGCAAAATCCTTCATCAAGTATTCATGTGGTATATTATTCCAAATTCTTTGAACTACTAGTGCCAGTCAGGCTATAAATTCATCTGCTAAAACCAGGAGTCTTCCATTGATTTCTGGTCTCTAGTAAGTATTGATAGACTGTGGTGAGAACATTCTGTACTTTTGTGTGTTACTGTGGTTAAACAACAGAGAGCAAACATCTTCACTCTCATGACAAAGGGCTTGAGCTGATACGATGCTGTTCATAAGGTCTGGCTTTACTGGTGCTGCTTGAAAATGCCAGATCATAACCCTCCTTTTGTGCTTTGGTTGTCAAAGATCAATGTATCATTTTCTGTTGAATTGCAGATAACAGCTTGTCCTGCTTTCCTAGATCAGTACACAGAGATTGTGTCTGTACATAGGCATATACCATTAAAGAAGAACTAGAAACTATAGTGCATATATATATATAAAAACATATAGTATCTAAACTATAAAGAAGAAATAGAAGAACTTATAGGAGAAAGGCATTAATTAATGCCTATAAATGTCCCAGGAGGGTCTAATTTAAGAAATTTGATCTTCCACATACTTTTGTTTTAGACCTTGTTTAGTCTGTATTTTCTTCCTGCCTGCACTGATATAATTTTAATGGGTAATTGCTATAAGAAAATATAGCTTCACCTCTATACAAAATTTATTAACACACCAAATATCCTATCAGAATGGGAAATGTTGAAAGCATACACATAAAAAAACCATCGAGTTCTTATGTATTACAATTACATTCAGCAACCAAGAACTGTTACTGTAATGTTTTTAAACCCCAGAATTGTTAGAACTGGGAACATAACCAAATCATGAAACCATAAAACCAATTCCAGGCTGGTTTATCCCAGTGATAAGTGTCTTTTCATCAGGCCACTTCCACTCAGCAAAATGAGGCTCCTGCGCTTGCCCTGTGTATATATGATCACATGTACATGTCTGTTGACAACCATTCTGTACATTTTGATCCCATTAACCACTCCCAATGCAATTTGATGGGGGGAAAAATGTCACATATATTGTTACATTCAGTGAACATCAGCAATTCAATAGTAGACAGGGACCTTTTAAGTGCTCCAGCTGAAAGAAAACTGTGGCAACAGCTCACACCTTTTTAGACACCAGACAATACAAAGAAGCAGAAACAGCAGCCGCATCTTTGGAAAAGCTTCAATTAACGATGAGACATAAATCTGCTGGAAGCAGCACTTGCTTCTTCCTGGTGTTCAGGGGACTACTCAGCACAGTGCATCCCCCGGGGCTTTGCCAGCAGGGCAGGAAACAGAAGGCACTCACAGAATCACACTGCAGTGGAGATGCTGTCACACTAAGCAAGCACAAGTTGGGTCTCTTTATCAGTAAGATCAATTGCAATTGTAACCTCAGATTTCATTAGTGCTAGATCTGTTTTCACAGCTATGGAAGAAATCCTTCTTCCTTTTGGAGAATTCTGCAGGATATGGGCCACAGCCATTGGCAAAGCTCCCACTGAGTCAGGGCCAGGGAAGAAACCTCTTCACACGCTGTAGTTAATTACAAGCTGTCTGCTTTTTTAACAATCCAACTGGAGGATACAGTTTTTTATTATTTACTGATTTTTTTTTTTTGTCTAAAGTCATGAAAACTGGTATTAATCCAAAAGAGTATGAGCGTCTCCTCTGGGACAAAACAAAAAGAAAGAAAGAAAAATGAAAGCCATGACACTTAAAACTTAAGAGGAGAGAGAGATTTTATCATGCAGTCACCTTCTGCACTGTAAAAAGTAAATAAGAAAGTGCATGACATCATTTATGAGATAAGCAAGTGGCAAAATAATGAAATGCCTTTGCTGATGGGAAGCATGGACTGATATATGCCTCAGATATCTGACTCTGTCAGTTTAGAAGATGCTTTCTTGAGCTGAAAAAAAGACGTTAAAATGCCCAATGTCTGCATTTTATTTCTGGTGTTCATGAATCAAACCCACACAAAAATGAGGAGATCAAAATGTACCAGACAGATGTACAGCTGAGGTGGGGATGATTAATAGTACTGTAATGAGAAGTGAAGTTGTTGAAGACTGCATTTCATTACTAGTTTTAGATGAGCTAGAGATGAGGGGGAATTCAGAGGATGATAACATTTCATTTTAACATGCCTGCGCAAAAGGCTTCAGCATTTCATGTGCTTTAATTTCAAACCAACATAAGCTAAGCAAAATATTTTGGGTTAGCTGGAGGGCGGCAAGAACCTGAAACACCTTCTGGAACACTTGGTAGTGCTTGCTTGTGTTGGGGAAAAATATCTTTTTTCTTTAGAAAACATCTGTCTTGAATCAGTGTTTCCCTTTTCATCTGTCTAGGGGCAGAGATCTCTAGACTCAGAGAGGAGCTGCTGCAAGTTGTAATTGCTGGAAGGTCTGTGCTCCTGGATGCACGATGGCTTTAAAGTGTGATGCTCTGGCTTTATCATAATCACCTGGTAGCCTGAAGGAGAGAAAGCTCACGCAGATCTTACCTGTGTGTATAAATACCTGATGGGGGGCATAAAGAAGATGAAGACAGTCTTCTCAGTGGTGCCCACTGACAGGGCACAAACTGAAACACAGGAAATTCTGTTTAATGATCAGAAAGACCTTTTTCACTGTGCAGGTGGTCAAACACTGGAACACACTGCCCAGAGAGGCTGTGAAGTCTCCATCTATGAATATTCAGAACTCAACTAGACAAGCCATGGACAATCTGCTCTCTGATCCAGCTTGAGCAGGGGCAGGACCAGATGAGCTCCAGAGGTGTCCCCCAGCCTCCACCGTGCTTCTATGAAATGCTGCCTTCTCTACCAGTAGTTTTATTAAACCCTGAAAGCAGACTGACACACTGAGTGCCATCCTGTGATCAACTCAAAGGAAATGAATAGTCATCAGGACATGCATCCAAGCAAGAAAATTATTTCTTAACTTCGAAGCAATCACTGTTTTGGCAAATTATTTATCTATCAGCTTGAGAGATAAGATCAGGCAGTGCCTGTACTCCCTGTAAGTTTCTTTTGCTGCAGATCAGTCAGCCAAATGTTCCTGAGTATGTGAATCTGTCTTTTAAATTATAATTTTGAAACACTTCGGACAAAAACATATGAAAAACAAACTTTTTCTTCAGGGCATATAGACTGTTTCCCTTCTGCCAGCCCCAAAGAGATAAATTACCTTCACTGCAGAAGAACAGAAGACATTCTGAAGGTTTTCTAGAGATTAGTTTAATTAGCTAATAAACCAAATGGAATACACATATTTCATCAAGATAGCAGAAATGCATTATCTCAAACAATAAGCCCAGCATTTGCATGCAGCTGATGACAGCCAACAGACTGTGAGTAATACAAGAGTAACGGGAAGGAGATGCTGAAGGAGAGGGATGAGGATACACGCAGAGCTAGCACAGCAGTGAGGACAATCCCCACGATGGCTAAGGATGTCAGGCTACAGAGGCAGCAGCATTCAGCTCAACCTACCTCTGTCCAAACCATGATGAACCCTGCATGAGGCACTTCCACACCACAACTGACGTCGCTGTGCTAATATGCTGAGAGGCACAGTGTGTGCTCGGGCACTGTGCCGCGCTACGGCAGCTCTGCGCTTCTTATGGCCAGAGTGTGTCCAGCTGGCTCAAAAGTTCACATAGCTCAGGCAAGGGTCTGTCTGTCCCCAGCCACAGGTATGACTCAAGGAGCAAATTCTGAGGAGCATCTTAGTTTCTTCCCAAGGTGCTCATGAGCCTGTAACTAGTTCTGAAACACGCTGAGAGGAGGGAAAAAGATTGTAAAGTAAAGGAAGTGGGACACAGGAAAATGGAAATGAGAGATAAAAATTACCATAATAATCAGTAAATACTCTGCTAGGCTTGGCACTGGCTTATAAAGGGCTGGTACACAAGGCAGTGGGGGACTACAAGGCTGGGAGAAGTGGGGGGAAAGTGAAGAAGGGTGAAAAAAATGGAGCAGAAATAAGATTCCTCTTTGGTACATCTGAAAAATGCTGGGTTTGTTCAGTAGTTCATGAAGCCACTGCTTAAGGCCTTGGGGTGATTTGTGTCTTTAAGGAAACTTGGAGAATGTCGAGTGCCCTCAAATTAACTGCAAAATCAATTTATATTCTGAAAGATGACAGAACGATGTGAGAGAGAATTTAAGGTCTGTCCAAAGAAATTAAATTCAAGGAAGTCTTTGCCATTACTGTTGCTAGAAACGTAATTGGTCTTACACAGTGTAGCTTGGGAACTGGCTGTCCTCTCCATTAAAACAGAAAGAGATCGGGACTGTCAAACATATTGAACATAACTAGAGGACTTATTTTGCTTTTAAACTCAGGACTTTTTATTATTAAGGATAAATTGGTTTACTAGCATAAAGAATGACTGAGCTGAGATTTTACTAGATACATTGTGTCTTCACACCAGTTGACCACGACCAGAACATCATTAAGTCATTGCTTTTGTCTTGAAGTGTAAGGACCTGCCTTCGGTTTTCTTTTTTTCTCTGGATTTACATTCTTGATTGTATTATAACAGCATCAATCAATCTGACAAAAGTCAATTCAGTATGAAATATTAAATCTTTTTTCCCAATAATTATTGACTGTAGCTATTTACACTATTAAATCAATATTCCCACCTGCTTGCTGACAATACCTTCACCCCATTCCCATTTTCTTTTTAGTTTCATGTACTTTCTCTGACAAAAGAAGAATGAAAAATATTTTTCTTGGTTTTAACCCTTCTGTTCACCAAGATAAAATAGTAAGATGCACAGGCAACTGTGAGTGCTTAAAATACCTTCATTAAAACAGCAACTAATCCAAACATTGTCCCATATAAACGACACTAAACATCTTAGATGAACATAGCAATTAGTTTGGGAATCCCAGGAGAGAGGCTTCAGCTCAAGGTAAAGACAGATGCTCTCTCCCCCGGAGCTGCGACAGATTCACATCCTGTGATACTTGGATACAGACATCCTTACTTGCAATGCATTGGTTCATCCTGCATGTAAATAAATGACTACACTTATTTATGTAAGCTTACTGTTATGCATCCTAGCACTTTGAATTGGGATGTGGGGCATTTCCAGTGAAAGATTCTTAAATATCGTACTAACTTGCTATGTCAGTCCTCTGTAGCCTGGATTCTAGCCTTCACCCATGCAAAAACAATAGCCACCAAAACCTTTTCTTTTTACTGTAAAGACTCTGATTTTGAGCCACAGACTTGAGCTATTACTACTGTGCTGCACAGCATCTCCAGGAGCTGTTTCTCTCTCTGAGTCACAACTCCCTTTTCTTTCATCTTGCTCTGTGCAGGAGCACTAACTTAATATGGGCCTCAAATTTTCTCTCAGGCTACCTCAGCCACTCAGCTGAAAGGTAGTCTTAAATCCCATCTGAATTGGAGGGGACATATAAAATAATTGCACTTTTATTCCTAAGCACTGGACCCAGAATGTAATAGGTAGGATAGCCAAAAGGGGGGAACTAGTTCTTGTCCACAGAGCACACACCACTTCCATGTCCATTGACAGACAAGGACGGAAGATGTATAAATGAGATGTTGTGGATATTTAAAAGGATATTTAAGACTCTTTAGGAGAACAGAAATATACTCCATCATGCAGGCTCACATTGCACTCCTGGAACTGCCGTGGTGCCCTTTGTCATCCAGACACTGCCTGCTGCCACCAAGGCAGTGGTGTTCAAGTGGCTCTGTATGTGTGCTAGCATGCATATGTGAGGCTTATGAAGGACTGTGGAGCTGGCATTGAAGTGTAAAGCAAGAACAGCACAAGCAGAAATAATGTATGACCCTAAACCATCCCAGACGTGAACATAAATGGAAGTTGTCTGAATAAAGACTGACAGCTCTTTGAATACAAGCACTAAATAGAGATGCATTTGTGGTGCTCCTAGGACTCTGGCTGAAAAAAATCAATGCAAGGATTTGTTCAGCCCAATATGTGGCATTTTTCTCCCCTTCTCAGACAGACTAATTTTACCTAGAAACTTGCCATCTGCATTACATCTCCTCTTCTTTTTCTGCAGACGATAAGGCATTGTCCAAAACTGATTTAATAACACCAGTAAGATGGATTGTCACTTTGGGTTACTCAGGCAGTGGTTAAAATTAATAAAGGTTCAGGCTGCTTCTTCATGCTGCAAATACTGCGTGACAGACCAGCCTGCTGAGGAGCCCAGTCATAGGTGCTAGGCCCCAGATCACTCCTCAGACACCAGCATGGTGGCTGCAGCATTCGTTTTCTCAGGTGTCTTATATCTGACATTTCCTTCTCTCTATACTTCCGTATCCCTGCTGAAGAGCTGAAAGTGTAACCTCAGCACAATGTTCTTCTCTCACACACCAGGCAAGAAATACCATTAGTGCGTGAATGATGTACAAGGTGAATGGTTTCTGCATCCCTCCCTTTTTGTTCAGGGGTTGACCGTGAGCTGTTGCCTCCCTCCTTGCCTCCCACAGTCCATCAGGAATCAAAAGCTTTGACTCTTGCTCTCTGCAATGCACTTCTCTTATGCACAACTGCTTCCCAACAGGGGCTGCAGAATCAGGCATAAAGCAGCAGCATATGACAAACGATGCTCTTTTTGTAGACTGCACAGAACTGGAGGTCAAACACACTATTAATAATTCTCTGACTTTTTAAAAGCTGCAGTCCCTCCATTTGTTGGCAACATGATTTAAAAGGTCTGTACAAGCCACTTAAAACAGGAGCTGAACAGAGGCACATCAGCATTGTCCAATATTGATTTTTGCCTCTAACTTGCCTCTTTGCTAAGGCTGGTTTCAATATCCTGTGAAGTTTAAGTGAAGGTATTTCCCATCTCAATAGCTGTGCATTGTCATTTGATAGCATAGATAAGCCTGTAGTATTTCCCTTAGTAACATGCTTTGGCTCAAAAAGCAGGACTACCACAAAATCTCCATCTTGGACCACTGCTGCCTGCATCAAAGGGAAGCTGAGGGAGGAATGAATGGAGGTGGGCTGGAGTGGGGAACCCAGTCACCAGGCTGTTCACCAAGCTCAAGCTGTACCAAGAAAAAAATCAATACAGTACAGAGCTGGTGCAGCAGAATATTTCTGCCTCTAGAGAAGGGGTCCCAAGGAATGAGTAAATTCAAAGCACTAGCTGGTGTGCTCCCATCAGACATTTAAAGAAATAAGATGTTCATGAAATTTAGCAAATACTTACCTAAAATTAAGGAAACAAAATAAGCATATGTGCAATGTGAAAATGTGAAAGAAAAATAAGCATTGTGAACATTGGTTTGGCTAATCATGAGATTGGCCTAAAATTTAGAAGATTTCCACACTGGGGAAGTTAGGACATACATATAATAATATTTGGCTTTGGGGTTTTGGGTTGGTTTTTTTTGGTGGGGAAAACAGGCAAGGACAGCAAATGAGATCCTGCTAGAAAAGAAAAAAGGTCCTGAGGAACTGCTCTATATTCATACTAGAAAGAAAAAAGGACAAAGAATGTGTTTTTGCTTTGTGGGAGGGACAGAGAAGCACAACTGAAAATGACACTGAGAATGCCGAAGTGCTTCAGCCTACTATTTTTTCTTTAACTCACTGGAAAAAAAAAATAACCAATTGAGACTATCCGAAGACTTTAAAACTTATTAAGAACTTAGGCTGTGTAAAGAGCAGAAAAATAGGCTACAAAGATACATTACATATCTTCAAATCAGGTAGGCCTCACAAAATTCACCCCAGAGTGCTTAACGAACTGAGTGAAGTAATTTCACAGCCATGAGCAATTATCTTTGAAGTATGATGGAGAGCAAATGAAGTTCCAGAAGACTGGGAAAGGATGTCTCAAGACCTCTTCCAGCCATGGTTACCATTCCTGAAAGGAGACAAAAAAAAAAGGTAAGATGGTTACTTATTGATCCATAGCTCCTTCTTCAGGAAGCCACAGCAGCAAAACAACTACTTGCTATTCACACCATGGGCAAAGCATAGTTTTGAGAACATGGGGTCAGGCTTGATCAAATCAAAGGCCCATCATCACAAAACTGTCTCAGAGTTGCCTGTAGCAGATACTGCTGTATCTAAAACAAAGTGTAGGGCAAGCATGCCCCAGCAAACTTCCTCAGCTCAGCAAACAGAAGCTTAGGGACTTACAGAGCTAGAGACTTTGCATCTTTCTGTTAAGAGCCCTCTGTGACCTGTAATAGCCCTTAACAATTACCAATCAAGAGATCATGAAAGTGCTGTCTTTATTGCATGAAATCAGAAGATAATACATAGAAACTGAAAATAGGCACATACTTTATACTACTCTGCCTTGCAGTGACCTATATCTTTGTTCCCAGCTTCAACATATTGTTATCAAGTATACATTCATTTTGTGAACAGCTAATCCTTGAGAAAAGCAACACCAAAATGTCAGCCTAGCTACTTGATACTATTTACATTCCGGCATAGTTACTCTGGCTAGTTAGTCAAAAGCTGCTTCATGTTAGAGTTGAACCAAATTTATTTTAAGCTATAAAGAAACAAAAGACAATCTCTTACATATGGACACGCTGCAGTGGGAGAACAGTAATTAAAGGACTTTATTTACATTTCTAGCTGATCAACATCTTTTAGATACTTCTAATGGGAAGAATTGATTTTTTTTGCCCCTACAAAACAGACTTAATCAATTTTGCTACTGGAAATGTTTTATTCAACCATAGCTAAATTTCCCTGCGTACACATCTGTCAAAGCAGAAACTATTATTGGAAAAGAGAAGCCTTTTTTGCTGATATAAAGATATCGTCTATTATTTCAACAGAAGCCTATTGATTTTTTGAAACCCTAAAAAAAAAAAAAGAAAGCTTACTGTAATGCAAATCCCTTAAATATGCAAAATCTTTCCCAAATTCCATTAAATATCAGCAAAATTTAATTTGGGCTCCCTTTCCTACAATTATTAAAAATTATTTTGCACTTGAAATTAAAATTTAGTTACATTAATAGGAAAAAAAATATTTACCATCCCTTTTGGATTAATTTATTCTAGGGGTTCTGCAACAATTAAGCTCTTTCTGCAGTGCTGGACTGTGACTTAAGAGGCCTCGGTTTCTGTCCTCAGCTCTCCAACTGGCTCTCTGGGCAAAGGAGGTGACTCACTTCATCTGTAAATGGGGAAACTATATGCCCTGTGCACAGCTTTGATATCTATGTCCTTCTTGAAAACATTACGTACCATGCCACATGGTATCTCACTTCTCAATGCAGACAGAAGCATTTTCAGCACTGATCTGCAGGTTATACACTGGGTACAGGTGAATAAATGCATGTGTTTGTCAGACTGCAATGCCCTTATGACAATGATCAAATGACTATGAAGTGCAACTCAGCTAATGGTAATGCAAGGGTGGACAAATCTGCACTTAAATAAGGAGAAAACTCTTTACAAATCTTTAATACAGCAAGTCTGCAGAAGCATTTTAAGCGTGGATTTGCACTGAAAATCTAATACAAACATGCATTATTTGACTGAGTTTCTACAGTGGGCACTGAATTTACATTTGCACAAACAAATATTAACCAGGTTCATTTCAAAAAAGAAGTTCTTGCCTGGCTTTATGCAAATTTGTAACAGCCATAATTTATTTTAAACTGATAAGAAAATCAGAGAGAACTCACCTCCCTGCAGACTACAGGACAAATGACCTTGCCAGGACTTATTAGCATGGGTAAAATAGTCCCTGTGAATATAGCACATGACGATGAATTCTTCAAAATTTAAAAAGCTATGATTAAGAAGAATCCTGTAAAATAGAATAACAATTAATTTAATGTTTGCTTTCAGTTAGAAAGCCTCCCAGATCTGCAATCTGATGGACTGTCATATACATAAATACACTTACTCTCTTAACCTCTTGCTATTGGTTGCACATCACAGGCTACATCTGGCACCAGTGCAATGTTACTGCAGCTGATTTGGCCACCTCAGGGGCACTTTTATTACTGCTACAGCAGTAACAGTCTGAAACCTGAACTGCAAATTGGGGCCCTGCTATGCCCAGTACGAGGAAACAGGAAAAGGAGCAATTAGCCCCTGCTCCAGCCTGGATCCCACCCTCTGCGGCACTGTCCCCTGACAGTGACAGCAAGGTGATGCTACAAGGCATAACCTCATGGCATACCTTTGTGTTGCATTTGGGAGGCAGCAGAGATTGTCAAAGGTGGCTGGTGTCCCTTCTGGAAGCAGAGGTGAAGCTATCACTGAGGCGGCCACGCCCAGCCTGCAGCCCGCTGGGAGCACTGCTCCTGCCTCTGCCCGTGTCACTCACCACCACGAGTGCATTCTGGGGACCTCACACCCACCATTGTCACCATGGCCAGTGCTGGGCCTGACACCATCTGCTGTCCTGCCCTGGCCATGGCCAAGCCGTGGGGTGAGGACGTGGCACTGAAGTGATGACACACAGGGTTATGGTGGACAGGGTATCGACACCCACCTCCCGCCACAGCACCTCCCCAGCTGCCTGCTCACACAGCCCTGGCTGGGCCCACCTTCCTCCTTTCCTCTTTGCTTTTTTGTTACCCAGAGTTAGGCGGGACACTGGCGCAGCAGTCTGGAAGCCTGCATTGTCTGGTGCTTTCTGACCGGATGGACCAGCTGGCAGGGACATGGTCACTGGGTGAGCTGGGGACAAGCACGGAGTGCCGGAGCAGCCGGACCTGGCCCTGCCCTGCCACAAGTCCTGGCAGCTGAGGACAAGGCACCGCGGCATGGGGATGAAGAGCCAACCACTGCAACTGGATGTTCAGAAAGGAGCAAAGACGAGCATGGCAGCAGCACTCAGATTTACAGACTTTTATTTGTCAATCTGTACAGAATGCTGTTGTTATCATAATAAGGCATAAAACGCACTATCGAAAGCTCATAATGGACTGTGATGTTTTGCCCTGTTGCAGGTCATAAAGGAGTTTTACAACATTAAACCAGTCGCTTTCCCAGTCAGTAAACTTTATATTCGTTACAGACAGATTTTTAAGAGAATTACAAAGATTAAAAAACTGTAAACATATAAAACCCAGCAACAACCCAGCGTGGCTTCCTAGGAGAGAGTCTCAGGCATTCCTGCTGCAGGACCGGTGTGGGGCTGACAGCGACAAGGCAAGACTGGCTGGCCGGGGAGCCTGGTGGGGCTGGGACCGTGTGGAGTCACTCCTTTTGGGTGTGAGTCCCCAGCTGGTGCCAGGCAGTTCCAAAATGGCAGCCTCGGCCTCAGACATCTAAAGGGAAAGAAACTGAGCAAAAGGGTCACTGGGAGCTGTTTGAGCAGCGGGGAGCCAGCCACAGGCTGCCGGTGCCTTGCCACAGGAGAGCATCACTACAGCGCATGGCACTTCCAGCCCTAATGCAGACCCTTGGGTCCCCTTCGGCGGGCAGGCCCTGGCACACAGACATGTCATGAGGTAGAACATGGGAAACTGTCACGCTTCACTGACAAATAAACTGACTGAGGGCACAAATCCCAGAATGTTCTGGGGTACTCCAGGGCTCAGCTAAAACCCACCTGGTATGCCCCAAGAGTTAGATACCCACAGAAGAAAGCTCTCCAGTAATCCACGTGACAGCTTTAACCCAGGCAAGAAAAAACACCCAACCCGATTTTAATCACGCTTGTACTCTTAAAGCATTTAAATTTTGAGCAGGGGAAATCAAATTGCAATGGTGTATGAGAGGGCAATTATTTCCCTGGGCCTCAGCCTTTGGTACCATCTCATGTGAGGTGAACAATGTGAGGGCTCGCCCACCGGGCATATACATTCATTTTCCACCATCAGACACCAGACAGCAAGTGTTTTGGTCTCTATTGCATCACACAGCACGAGAACCTGATAGTCCAGAAGTTTTATATCATACCACCAACCCACACAGTCCTGTAATGTGTACAGGTATCTTGCTGGGTGACCAGAGAAATGTCCTGAGAGTTTTATCCTGCTCTTTGCCTTTCTTCACCTCTTCCACAGCACACATGAACACCAAAATAAACCATTAGTCCTATTACTGAAATTTTCTTACTCCTCACACTCCTGCAGTGTATATTTAGATTATTAGGCTGACTTACATTTCCTCAGAATGCTTGGGGAAAACTTGAGGGTTCGTTTAAGTACTGCAGGCTCATGATCTGTGACAGGCATTTTACAAAGTGTCAGAAAACTTCTCACTTGATAATAACATTCTGACAGTCAGGGGACCGTTCCCTTTTCTAGTGCTAATAATCAGCATTAAGGCATGCCATGGTTCCTACAAGAAACCTGTGATCCTTACAGTGTTAGCTGTCATCTCTGCAACAATAGAATGTACTCCAATTTTATGCACGTGTATCATTAAAAAATAAAAATAATGGCTCTTAAAACCACCAGCCTCAATTTAGAGCTTCTGTCAGGAAGGTGAGAACAGCAATTCCCATTAGGGACCCAGGCTGGTGAAAGGGTTTTCATCCCCCACAGCATCCATTCCCTGTCCCACATCATCTTGCTGCCCCCCAGCTCAGTACCATTTTCTCTGTCACTTGGCAAGGCTTTCCTTGGGCCTCTGGAGGCCACAGCCAGCTGTATGCCATCCCTGGGGCAGAACAAGAGGCAGTGCTGTCCCCACTACCCCACCTTGAGCAGTGTGTCGGGCCCCTCAGGCAGTGTCCACATACCCACCAGCAGGCAAAAGCCAGCTAAGGAGGAGCCTTCCTCCTCCGTGTCCTGCTTCTCAGGCTGCTTCCTTCCTTCCTCACTCTCACCTATCACAACAGGCTGAAGGCTTTCCCTGACATCTGGAAGCTATTCCATTTATTTACCCTAGAAATTCAATCCTGAATTCCTGATGACACATCCACAAAAACATAAGCTTTCCAAAGACGACAGTGGAGAGATTCTGGCCACTGCTGAGTTCCTGCCTGCAAACACACTCCACATCATGACATAAACTGGCAAAATCATCAAGGCAGCAGCACCACCTAATAAGACTGCTCATTTAATTACCAAATATCACTGAACTAAAGCAGCAGTTAGACCAGCTAACATCTGAAGCAGCATCTCTTTTGCAGGGCCAACATTAAAGCCTGGGTACCACACCATGCTATTTACAGTGACCAAAGGCACAAACCTGGAGCAGGACTGCTCCTTGGACCCTTGGTCGAAGGCACCCGTGCCAACACCCATGGCTGGCAAGCAAGAGGGACTGAACTGACTGAGTGCCAGACTCTGGTGCTGCACGTCTCCTGACACAAACACCCAGGGAAGAGGGAATGAGGAGGCAAAACAGCCTTCAGTCTCTCTGTATGACCCCATATGTTTCCACCTAACACTTGTTATGCTGACAACTTGTGCTACCACATATTCCTGGGAAAAGGGGACACAAAGGAGATCTTCTTCCCCAAGAGAACTCTTCTCGGGTATGTCACAGTGTGGAAAAAAATCCCAGTATCATGTTAAAAATACTCAATATTCCTGACATTTGAGACTTAGCCCACAACTGACAAGGCTGTGACAGTGAATCACATGTTTCTACTAAGACTCTGCAGTCAGGGACTGTACAGACAGAGCTCTTTACTCCTGTTTGGATGTGGCAGGGACACATACATATATATTAACAGGACATACAGATACACTAACCACTGTTCAGTAGGAACTGACAGCGGTATATACATCAATCTTCGTTGGTTTTCTCAGCACTGCAAGAACACACCCTTAATGTTCCACAGAAACTGATTGATAATAAAGTGAATAGCATCAGTGGTACAGGTTTTTGGCTACTTTGCCACAGAACTGCAATTAATAACAACACAAATCCTCGATCATCCCTATGTTAAGTGAGTCTCACTGAGCCCCAGAAAGCTCCTTCCTGACCTTTCCTTGCTCGTTATGAGAAGGCTGACAGCCTGGTGACATAAAACTGAAGTTTCAAAAGGACTAGTGAGATGCAGACAGTCCCTATATAAGCACAGGCCTGCAGCTGAGCTTGAATTTCCTCCAGCATCCATGCTGAAGGAGAAGTGTTCAGTCTCAGCATCTCTATGTTTTTTCACTCTTTGGCCTTTTGAGACTCCAAACAAGAGGCCAGTTAATTCAAGTTACGGCAGTTTTTACACAAAGACATCTGTCCACCAGGAACTAAACTTCTTTTATATGGGTCACTATAGCTATCAGAAGTTAATGACTATCAATCATTCCTAATCTGAACTGAAATGGAGGCACTGACCTCAGCTGAAAGAGCCTTTTGTCTCCTATCACTACCATGAGCCATATGGTTCCCTGCCCTTTGCCTCTTATTTTATGTTTTAAATAATCATCCCTAATTGTACAATTGTTTGAAAATATGGGAGGTTTGTAGCAAGTCATGACCAAGTGGTGTTCTTTTTTCCCTTAGCTCTCATGCCACAGAAGGGATCATCTTAAAATTAAAGGATTTAAAAGCATTCCTCAATTAAATATTAGCCCTGCTATTTGAATATTGGTCCTGCTTCTTAACAGTCTACCAAGTACACTATTCACAGTCCTGCAGGCTGCAATAATTAACAGCTTCCAAAGTGTCAAGGTCATTCCTGTTCTATACTGGAGTAATAAGAAAATTATATAGGCAATACACCAATGGAATGTTTCATATTAGGATAAATGAGTATCCGAGGAACCTACTTATCACAAATCTCTTTTTATTCAATGGTTTTCATTCTATCAGTTGCATTTTCTCTGGCATGTTTTCCCTTTACAAGTGCTCATATACTTCAAGCATCCATTATAGAGCTTAAAAAACCCCATTTTTGTCAGACAAATAAACTGCATCACCAGCTATCTTTAGCCACATCTGTTTTCTTTAATGAAACATATTTTCCTGTAGAAATGCTGCCTTAAAAATCATGACCGCACTAATTATCTATAGCAAGCACATCTTCCTCAACTAATGACAGCTCGAGCATGTTATCGTTTGCACCAGACTTCATTCTGAAATTGAAAGACCCATAGAGCTTTGCAGATTCCTTGGAGGATGCAAACCTGCTCCTCCGGTACATCTCCCCTTTCCACATGGACAACATCAGCAGGCTGGACAGCACCACACCCCCCAGGGTTAAAAGACACAGCCCAGCAATAACACAGCGGTCTAAGTGAGCCCCGATCCTAGCACTCTCATTTTCCAGCCTTTCCATCTCCCGAGCAGCCACCGTGTTGGGATCCACAGTCACATCTCTGGGTACCACATAGGAAATGATCACCAGCAAAATGCCACTAACCAGGAACAAAATGGCACTGATGAACCCATAGTCCACAGACTTCCCGGCTGCCACCTCTGAGGCAGCGTCCTCCTCCTCGGAGACCAGGGAAGGAGAATCATGCACCCACTCGGGTGGCAGCTCCCTGCAGGAATGCTGCTGCAGAGGGGCATCCTGGAAGTGGCTGCCTGGAGGACTGGGGGCACTTGCATGCTCCAGGTTTACATTTTCATCCACACAGGTGAATGACGTCTCGAGTTCCTGGGCACAGCAGCAGGCTTTTTTCTTCCCACCATCCTCATCCCTGTTCAGGTGCTCAGGCGGGTGGCAGGGCTGGGAGGTGCCGGGGGGTGCCGGGTGCTCCCAAGTTGAGGTGCCAGGGGGAGACAGCTGGGGTGCCAAGGGGGGCTCAGCCACAGGGCCCCTCTGCAGCGGCTTGCAATGCCTTTCACAGTGCAGGGCTGCCACTGCAGTGGCTGCTCTGGGGTCCACTTCACTCCCCTCATGCTGCTGCTGCTGCTGCTCGCAGGGAAGGGAGGGCAGGCTCCAGTCAGTAGCTGTGCCCAGGGGTGCCTGCCTGCTCTCCTCGGCCAGGTAAAGAAGCTCCATGCAAGCCATCAACCTTGTCCCGGCGAGCCCTGACTCCTGGGCTACTGCATCCTTCAGCAGACAATGTCCCTGACCCGCGAAAGCGGCTTCACGGTACTGGAGCTGCTGTATCCCAGAAATCTTCTACTCTTTCACCACTGTTTTGTTAGGGACATGGCTTGTGTCAGCTGTTAAATGATTAAATAAATCCTCTCTGACATTCATTTCTTTTCGGTCTGCAAATGAAATAGCAGAGAGGGAAAAAAAACAACAACAAAAACAAACCTGACAACCTCATAACAATAAATTAAGAAACCAAAGGTAAGATAATGCAAACGTGAAACATCAGTCTTCCTCTCAACTGTTTCAGGGGAGATGGCAAACACGATTGCTTTAACCACGCATTTAAAACTGCAATCCTCTTGCAGATCCAAAATGTATTAGGGAGTCTAATCAACCTTTGACACCAAGATCCAATTAAGGCAGTAAGTCATCTACATAGTGCAGGATAACTAGAATAACTGCGTAAAATATCAGAGAAACGAGATGTCTGCTCTCTCAGAAGCCAGTAACTTTCCCACCCCTTTCCAAATAGAGATTTTAAAACCCAGATTCAGAGACTAATTAGAAAAAAACACGCAAATCCCACGTAGCTCAGTAATCCAGGATCTGCATTCTCTGGTGGAAATCTGATAATCCTATGGGAAAAGCAGCGCTTTCCTATAGCAGATCTCCTGTTCGATTAAGAGCTTTCAGAATGAAATTATGCCTCAAAGACTGATGACTCAAAGACGGATATTACTTCTCATCTGCAATTAATTCGTTATTACCCCCTTCTTCCGCGCCCCACCCCCCCTCGAGGCCGATGCCCGCTGTCACTAGAAGCCTGCAGTTCAATAAAAGTGTTGCATGCGTAGAAAACACATGTGCGCCTATCGCGTATCCGTGATCGGTTACAACCGCTGTTCACACACGCTCTTCCCGGGACCTCAGCGGGAACCGGCCGCGCAAGCAAATGCGGTCCCCGCGAGCGCCGGGAGCAGCTGGATCAGCACGCAACTGTGTGACCCGGGTGATGGGGGTTACAGCGCGCAGGCACGCACAGAAACACACGCAACCCCGGCAAGCAGGAGCACGCCACCGCCTCCTCCCGCAGGGCTCTCACCTGCCCGGCCCGCCAGCCGCGCTGCCGCCCGCACACCTACCTAACACCCGCAGCGCGGCCAGCGTCCCGAGGCGCAGCCAGGCGGCGTCGGGCCGGGCCGAGCCGAGGCGGACAGCGCAGAGCCGAGGCGAGCCGAGGCGGGCAGTGCCGAGGCGAGGCGAGGCGAGGAGGGCGGCGGGAGGGCTGTGCCGCGGGCGGGTTGGCGGGCGGTTGCTGCGGCACGCCGGGAGTTGTAGGCACAAGCGGCGGGCGGCCGCGCTGCTGCGGCAGCGCTGGGAGCCGCGCCGGGAGCCGCGCCCGCCCGCGCCACCGCCCCGCGGGCGCCTCCCGGCGGGGGCCTGGAGTGGTCCAGCCGGTGCCTCCTGTGTCCGGGTGCTGGGTTCAAACCTCACCGGCAGGCATCGCAGAATCATAGAATCAGCCAGGTTGGAAAAGACCTTTAAGATCATCAAGTCCAAGCATTACTCCAGCACTGCCAAGTCCACCACTAAACCATGTCGCTGACGGCCTCGTCTATATAGCTGTTGAACACTTCCAGCAATGGTGATTCCACCACTTCCCTGGGAAGCCTGTTCCAATGCCTGTTCCCTCCGAGCCGCACATTCCTGGCACGGGTTTGGAGAGCAGCTTCTCTGAGCAAGACTCGCAGGAAAATTCCAGGAGCTCACTCTGTGTTGGCAGACTCTCCACACACTTTCTGTGTTGCCAAAAATACATAATAAAATGAATGACCAGTTTGTACAAACCTTCACTGTCTTTCCTTGCTAGTGCTTTCTCTGAAGAGATAAACTAGAATGTGAAAATAAACTGGAGGAACTGAAGATTTATTATAGGTGGATACTGCGCTGTTGAGGAAAGACCAGGCTTTGGGGAGACAAAGAGCAGGGAGGGACACTTGGAGTAGAGCTGAAATGAGGATGCTTATCGGAAGCAGAAGTGAGCAGCAGCTGCCCATAGGTATGGAGCAGGAAAGCAGGAACATAGGAGGGAAAGCAAACTGGGGAGGAACCAAATAAGGCAGAAGGACGGACTGGCTGAAGGAGTTCTCTTGACACCGAAGTACAAGGTGATCCTCTGTAAGGACTCTGCCAGTTCTGAAACACTGCATTAAGCAAACAAGCTGAAGTTTTGAAGACAAATCTTGCTGACACCCAAAAGACCCAGTACAGAAGATTCAAATCTTTGTGCCAATAACTCCCATGAATGCCAAAATTACTTGCCAGGATGCAGCAATACCAAGGGACTCCTGGTGCCCGCCTCACAGATTGCTCAGTGCTGTGGGCTGGTTTGGACCACCATTATCAAAGCAGCTCCAGGCAATGCTTCCATTAGCAGAGTGCAGTTTCAATGCATCGAATAGTATGTTATTCACTCTTTGATGAAAAATGGTAAGGAGAAAATTATGGAGTGGGGAAAACAGCACAGGATGTCCTTGGAGCTTTTTGTAGCAATGCCCTCTTTGAAATAAATAAAATAGAGAAAAAACCCCAAACACCTAACGAAAATAGAAAAAAAAAAAAGCCTATTGGTAAATTGTTCAAATACTTTAAAGAAAAAGTGAAGGCAAAAACACTGTCTTAAAGGCTAGAGCACATTTCCATTCAGGAACATACAGATAGGGGCTGCTAACACCTCAAGCTGCACCTGCCCCATCCAATAGGCAAGCCTTACTTAGGTGACTGCCAGGATAAGACATGGTGCTCAGCCACAGCAACGCAGCCTGGAAGATAGTGAGCACATCTCCTGGTCCCAGAACAGTCTGCTATGGCCTCGGGTAGACAGTTTCATACCAATAGCTGATACAAAGGCAGGAAATTGTTGTCATTGATCTTCAAAACCCAGGAGCTACAGCACATTTTCTTGAGTGCTTACTAGAACCTTAGTTATGTGTTACTTAAGCACACACAAACGCCTTGCTGCTCTGCCACCCACTCTCCTCCCTGTTGTGTGCCAGCTTGTGTCAGGCAAGTATATTAGTTTGTTGCTAATAATTACAAGCCCATGAAGTAAGGAGAAAACAGGGAACGTGACTCTGTCAAGTTAAGTTTTGTCTGTTGTCATATGTCTTCCCAGGTGAAGGTGTCCCTCCTTTGCCTTCTACAGTGCAGACTCTTATAGTGAAATCATTGGCTAGTCACAATCCCTTATACTGGCATTTCTCTTTCTTTGGATGCAAAGAGTTAACAGCATTTTTGTTTAAAGAATGTAAGCGACTGCTGCCAATGCTCTGAGGTGTGGAGGTGGTGAAATGAATGCATAGCAACACATACTCTGCAAACACAAATACAGCTGGTGAAAAGATTAATCAAGCAAGAGCAGGAAGTAAGAACATTTGTCATAGGAAACAATGGCTATGCAGAGCTAAAAACTAGAGTGATGGACACACAATGAGACAGGAGTAAAAGACCGGAGTAGAGTGTCAAGGTAGATGAGCCTTGTTCTCTCTGCTGCAGCCTACCACATCACACAGTCCTTGCAGAGTCTGAGCAGAGCTGTGGTAGCAACACAGTGATGATATGGGATGTGACAATAGACTGAAAAATGTGAATCAGCTGGGATATACAGAATTAGATTTAAACTATGCTCTAGACCTGCTTGGGAGCTCTCTTCCAGTTGACACAGCTATAAATGAATATCTGAACTGGATGTATATGGATGTCTTTTCTGCTCTCAGTAAGTTATGCACAGCATAAGACTGGAAGGAGGATGGTGAGGATCTAAGACTGGTTTCACCCCATTTAATTATGCCTACATTTGTAGCCTTCTTGTGGGCCTGACCAGCCCTGAAGGTATCAGAGAAACTAGACAAAACTGGAATGAGTTTTCTGAATGGTGCATCCCATCATAGGGTGATGAAACATTCTGCTTGCTTTTACTAGTCCAGGAATTTTTCTAGTGCTGGATGGGATCCTCAATGGAGCATTCCCCCAAATATTTTTATTCTTTTTTATTCCTTTCAGGGATCTTGTGTTCACAGAATCTTCAATTCTTTACCCCACACAGTCATAGGACCTTAGGCTTCCAGCAGTCCCAGTGCAAGTGCTGCAGGACTGCATAGCTTCTAAGACAAAGGTGCACTCTGGCCAGTGTGGCTCACAGCATAATGTATTCAAAGAAGTCTAGGGAGACTATTGCATAAACTTCGCATTTCCATTCAAATAGATCATATTGCTGAGCAAAGTAAATTGGTTAGGGAGCCAATAACAGGGGGCTGCAGGAAAATTTAAAAGCTATTAAAGAAATATATAGACCTGTGTACAAGTCTGTGCAAAATAACAAAGGCAATAGAAGTGAATGAAGAGGCTAAGCTAAGCTTTTATATAAATACAAAAGTAAAAAAGGGTGTAATTTTTTTTTTGCTTAGAGAATATATTCTGAGGATAGCAGGCAAATATTTGGACAACTCACCATGAAAAGAAGTATACAGCATTTCTGTGTGTTTAAAACACATTACTGTCACAGATCTATTGATTTATAAAGCAGAAGTAGATAGGAAGGCAATTTAATACTACTTTGGTTGCTTTACTAATGCACATCCACTGTGCATTAATAAAAGACACAATAAGTACATCAATTTAAAGAAAGACGAAGAAACCGTATATGGGTGATCTGATGTAGCAAATTGTCAAGTGGAGATTAAATCCTTGCTAAAGTCTTCCCATGTCTGAGTATGTGAAATCGTGTTTTGGATAATTAGAGCCCCTGAGCGAGAACAGAAGGAGTCATTCCTCAGGCTTAGAGCAAGGAGTCACCTGGAGGAGCAGGAGTGGAAGAGTGGGCTGTTGACCACTGGAAAAAACATGCTTGTTACAGCCCAGCTTTTGGGGCCACCTTGCTTGGACATTTTTAGTTATGTCCAAAAAGACTCTGCAAATAGGAGAAATGCAACTTGGAAGTGTGAATCTATTACTTATGGGCTAACAGACACGAAGGACATGTAGAATTTAAGGAGCTGTCAGACTGAGGTCTGCTCCCCCTTGCGGCACCCATGGAGCCTTACTGGCCTTAGGGCGCTGGGAGGGGAAGAGCCAGGTCTGGGTGTCCCAGAGCTGCTGCCTTCCAACGTCTCTGGCCACACCAGTGACTGGAGCAGGACCTGACTGGCCCCACTACCCTGTGCTTTGCCATTCGTCCTGACCAGCCTCTCTGCTTTCCTCCTTAAGGAGCTCATACTTGCCCATTTTCCCTCCTGAATCCTTGAGCAACTGACCACCCTTGTCTTAACACCCCAGTCCTTGACTGTATCTTTATTTTTCCAGTGTCCCACTGACTTTCTCACAGCTCTTTCTCAGCAGCCTGTGCTCAGCTTGTACAGTGGGACATACCTGAACTGGCCCTGCCCTGTCTGAAGCAGACTGGCTGCCTAGTGCCAGGGACCTGGACACCACTATAGGTGCCTAAGCAGCTGGGCACTGGCGTGGTGGAGATGCCTCCAAACAGCCTTTTCTGCTGTGGGCCTGGGGTCATCACATATCCCCACATGCCCACTGATGGGGATATACTGGCACTCTGATGTCGCCTGTGAGCACTAATGTCTCCATCTGTTTCCCACCATGACCACGCCTGGGACATTAAGGACATGTCTCTCCATGGGTCACCTCACAAACCAGAGGCTGCAGCCCTGAATTCTCTGTGACTGCTGAGTGTTAGACGTCATGCACACAGCTGATCCCTGTCATTGCCTTTTCCAGGTGCTTCCCTGGGTGGTTGTTCTCATCACCTTGTGCACACTTACATGGGAAGACAATGATTCACCTCCAGTAATCATGTGTTAGATCTGGGAGTTGTAGTCCACCAGATGTCCAGCACAGCCTGCAAAATACTGATTATGCAATGGAGGAATGTAAAGGAAAAGCGAGATGATAGACTACCCTGCAGGGAAGCCAATCTGAAAATCAGAGGCTGCTTAGTAAAAGAGTAAAGAAATCACCAAAGGGCTTTTAAGATAGTGACTTAAAGGACAGAGGATAGTGCAGAAAAAATAGGGAGTGTAACATAATATGAGGAAATAATAGCTTCACCCATAAACTAGTGATTTTTCTTTATGCCGCATCTGGAAACAAAAATTACTCATGGCTGTTTCGGTGCACATAAACTATGGGTGAAAGAAGAAAGTGAAGGCTGCATTTTCTGACAAGACAAGGACACATAACCTTCAGTGAAATATATATTGCTGGTGACAGAATGAGGTTTTATAGAAATTATCAGGAATAGAAGACAGAGGTTCTATATTACCAGCAAGATAATATAGAGAGTTCCGTTGTTGTTGAGTATCTTCAACAGTGATGGAAGTGTGTTCACATTATACAGGTAATGATAATTTATGGAATGAGCCTGTATAAAAAAGACCAAATATTAAAAAATAATAAAACTTTCTTCCGTCCATATGCTTCACAGCACATTAAAATATTTAAAACATTATTCCCATTTTAAAGGCAAAGAAGCTGAGATATGAGGAGCTTGTGCAATATGTTACAAGCCAGACAACACATTAGTGCCAAAATCAAGACACCATAATTAAGACAAAGGAATAGGATCTTGAGCCTCATTCCTCATTCCACTCCTTTTAGCCAGCTGAAATGGGCAAGCAGTGACTTACAAGGGAACTAAAATTGTCATACTCAAATAGGAGAGAGCCACTGGTATGAGGGAAGAGAGCTGTGGAGCTGTATTAAGCTTATGAGTCATAGCATCAGAATAAGATGTGCCAGAAAGGTATCTCAGTGGGGTTTTGAAGCAGCACCAGGGTCCACGCAGGCTGCTGATGGTGGCATTTGTATATAAATTAGCAGCCACAACAGCCCAGTTCAAGAGGGCACAAGGTAGAGCTTTCCCCCTCTTTCTTTTTCTCGATTCCCTAGTCCCTTAACAAGAGCATCATGCAGAATTTACATGTGGAGCAAAGCCTTGCCATTGTCTGGTACTGGCCCTATTAAAATAACCATAGCATTTTTGTAATCATCTTTAAACAAAGGATTCCTTACTGTCCTTTCCCATCTCTCGGTAGTAAAGAGTTTTCTTGCAAAAAGTTTTCTGAAGGAATGGAAAAAAAAATGATGGATGCAACAGCCTAAAGCCTGGGGAAGATGAACAAAAGGAGATGTCATACTAACCACAGTAATACAGGCCTTGACAGATCTGTCAGAGACTTCCAAAGGGAAACATTTCTTGTACAAATATTGAAAAACAGTTTGAACAAAATCCTAGAAAATAAACTGCAAGGAGCAGTCCTTCATGGGGCCATGTGAATGAGTTAGACTCTCTATCTATAGGCATTTTCCTCTCTGACATCCAATGATTGGTGTGAAGCTGGAAGGAAAAATATTTCATCTCTTTCAGCACTCAAACCTTTAAAGTCCAGCATGTCCCCTGAATTTTGAGAATGCAGCTTGAGGTTTTTAAACAAGACCTCTATTGACATCAGTGGCAGGCATTGCAGACCAAACACCCACAGAGCAGTAAACATTTAATTCATCAGATATGGTCAAGGCCATTAATGTTCTTTTTCTTGTCACATAGCCACTGTTCATCTTCCTAAGGACTTTCTGTTTGCTGTCCTCCTTTGATCACCTTGGATGAGGGAGCAACACCCTTCTTAAAGCTGAGCTTAATAGAAGTATCTGGAATCAATAGAGGAAAATAAAACCTGGCTTGCTGGTTTTGTTTTTCTTCAGTTAGGAGGCATGGAAGGAAATATGACATCATCCTCTATATTAAGCCAACTGCCTTATAGCTTTTAATTGCAGTGTGTTTTGAAGCTATATATTCAGAGATAGCACACTGTGTTGGCTCTTCCACAAACAGAAGTCTTAGAGAGTCACATGCTGCTGAAGAAAATGTTTTCTGTTCTTGACACATCAGAGTAATTTTTATCTGGTTACTATGTTGTGCATGCAACAGAACTGCAATGATAGTAAAATCTGTGACACGCAAACAGGGCTGTGGGCACAGTATGAAAAAATAGCAGCCACTTACTTGGACTGTTGAAGAGCTCACAATACATTATTTATGTGAAATCAGTATTTGTTTGTAATAACTACATATCCATGTCTAGCTGAGCATTCAAGGAAGCAAAGAGGTCTCTGTTCCACTGCTGGTGAAAAACAGAAAGCAGGACCATAGAAGCCTTAGTTTACATTGACTGATAACCAACAATTCCTCTGGTAACATCTACCTAGCCCGGGAGAGGACTGCAGTGCTCCAAGCACCCATAGGAAAGTCCCTGAGTTGAGATGACAATGGAGTGCATGGTGAGGCTGAGTGGGCAGCTTGTAGGTGTCAAGGGATCCCTACAGGTCACAGAATCATTAAATCATGGTTTGGGGTGGAAAGTACCTTAGAGATCATCCAGTTCCACCCCCCTGCCACAGGCAGGGACGCCTTCCACTAGACCACATAGCTCCAAGTCCCTGTGTCCAACCTGACCTTGAACACGGCAGGGATGGGCCATCCATAACTTCTCTGGGCAATCTGTGCCAGGGCCTCACCACTCTCACAGCAGAGAACTTCCTAATGTCTAATCTAAATCTCCCCTTTGTCAGTTTAAAGCTATTCCTCCTTGTCCTGTCAGTACATGCTCTTGTCAAAAGACCCTCTACAGCTTTTTTGTGTGCTCCCTTTACATGCTGGAAGGCTGTTACATAGATAATTGTCTGCTGGATGAGTGGCATGTGAAGGTGAGTGAGCAAAGGGAGATTTACTCTCACTGTGTGATACATGTATTACTGTTTTATATTTCCCCAAATAAAGATTTATTTACTTTTACGTTTTCTCAGAGTCCTTATGAGTGAAGAAATCAGACCTGGCCAGGGCATATGGTTTTCTTGCTTTTCTTGGTTGGGGATTTTAAACTTGGTTTAATCATTTGTCTCAAGAGACGTGAAATACAGTGATGCTACTGGTTCCTGTTCTCATTAACCACCTGGCTGAAGATTATATGTACACATTATCAAGGTAATAATTTTTTGGTTAGTCTTGCTTCTGAGGCATCCATGTGTGCATACACATGCACAGATACACTCAGACATACAAAACATACACACACACAAATAGTTACATGGAGATTTTCATGAAAAGTGAGAGGTTTAGAGATGAATATCCACTCCTTTTACTCCAAGTGATACACTCTCTCCCACACATAATACTACACATAAAATGAACCATGGGGAGCTATTTTCCCAAGCAGATGGAAAAGCTGTAGTTTGAGGTGGGTAGCTGTATTTCAAAGCCAGAAATCTGCATGAAAGACATTTGTACAGTGCCATCTGGACAAGTTTTTAATTAACATTGAAAACAAAAAATGAACGGGGAGACCAACAATTTCTTCATGTTCAAAGGCATATCCTGCACAGAAAAAAATACCCATGGCTATACTTCCAAAAGATTAATAAAGAATATCTACCATGGATTTATAAAAATGAACTTAGACAGAGAAAGCAATATTTAAAACATTTATGGTTAGTTTTATAAATTGTTGTATTTTATCAATTTAGAAGAATTCTGTTTTGGAAAACAGAAGTGGAGAAAGCAGGAAAGGATAATGATAGCAGATGAGCTGAAAATTGTGTATATTCTGAATGATTAATTCTTTCTACCTAATCAGATAATAAGGATAACTTCTGAGGAGTAAACAAGAAGATGAGTATCACTCTGTTTTGGTGCACACAATATAGGATTTTAGCTGCCTGTCCATTTACAATGTGATACCCTTTTGCTGCCTGAGCATTAGAAGGTAATAAAACATATGATTACACTGGAGACTGAGTTTTCCACTCATTTTCACTGAAAATGTGTGAAGACTATTTGAATTACATTGCTTTGCAATCTTTGAGAAATAATATCACTTTGTAACTCTTGGCCTGTTTCTTCATCTGGACATCAAGATATCATGATATTTTTAAACCAGGAGCATTTGCATCCCTATTTTTGGATGACAGAAGAAATCAAAGGATACTTGTCATCATGAAAGATTTTATTCAGTTTATCTCAGAACAGATATATCCTTCTAGATCTATACATACCCACATGCTGAAACTTACTTCATGAGTTTCAATCTGAGAGGGTGTTTCAGATCCTGGAATAAAGTCTTGTGGTTTCATCCAGTGCCACAAGTTTATCTTGTCCTTTTACTTCTTCACAATGATTCTGTGACACTTTCATTAATTTTTCAATAGATGTTGAGATCCTAGAATAAAAAGACAACCCATAGCTCAAAAGATATTATACGCTTTTTTGTGCTGGAGGAGAAACATGTAAACACTAACTCTGCAAGTGTGAAACCAAAGGCGGAGGGAACATATGTCTTTCATTGGGAACTGGAGCTAACTGATTCAATGTGAGTAAAGGATGCTAACATTGCTTCATGAGGCAACATCTGGACTTAAAGTGAATCACTCCCCAAATTGACAAGAAGCTGGGGCAGGGGAAGAAAAGATGATGGCTCTGATATTTAGGTTGTTATGAAGTTACTTCTTCACTCTGCACTAACATGATTTGTTAAGTAACTGTGTAAGTAGAGCATCCATGGCAAAGTCTAACTTTAGAAATGTACCTCAAGCATCAAGACAATGAGTGTTCAGGAGAAAATCTAATTTTATTCCTAACATTATTCAAGTTTGAAAATGACAGTGTCTATTTAGCATGTTAAAAGCCATAAAAGATGGTCTACAGATTAGTGTGAGATGTTCCTATGGCCTCCAGATGTGTTCCCCTCCTTGGATGTCTTCATTATGCGCAGACAGCTAAGACTCTCTTCTTTTTCCTGCTCCCAATTTCTGATCATGTGTTTCTAAGTCTGGATTTTTCCCTGATTTGCTTTAACACTCAACATCAGATATAATCTGTTTCATTACAATTATTCAAGTGGATCCAATGGTGTCAGGTTTGGCATTCATCTTACTAAATGTGGAGCTATGCAACATAGATGTCTACATGTAAACCACCTGTCTTGGCTACCACTGTAACTGGGAAGATCAGCTTAACAGAGTCAACAGAATTCAGTTGAGATCCATATGACAAAATGTAGGGTAAGGTGAACTCTGCGGTAAACTGCTGTGTGATTATTGCTTATACACCAGTTATTCTCAGTGCAGACAGGTGTGTTTAGATTAATCCTGCCCTAAGCAGACAGTTGCCATTGATTTTCAGTGGGATTACTGTAACATACCCATTTAAAACATACTACCTGCTTCCTTGTCAGCAATGCTTCAGAATCCATATGCCTGATCTGGAGTGAGGAGGTTTCAGTTTTTCTCTCTCATATCTTGTCTTCTCATTCTCATGTCTCATTGGTTTTCCCTGTTACTTTCCTTTCTGCTTTTTCCATGCTTCCCTCATATGTGGAATGTGACTTTACAGTGGTGAATAATGTTTTCACTTCTCTGAGGCACCACTACAGGACAGATGTTTCTGCCGAAGTTAGTCTATCTTGATCCAGTATCTAAAGCATTGCCTGGAGTAAGGGACCAGCTCAGTGGTGAAATGGGTGTGTGCCAGTTCCTCTAAAACCTAGAAATATGTAGAAGAAATAAATTCACAAACTTGAAGTGAATATATTTTATTAACCAAGGACGGTGTTTTGCTCACTGACTGTTGTTCATTTGTTGAGACTGAATTCCTCAGGACTTGCTGGGTTTGTGCTCCTTATCCACCTTATCATCCACACCAAAAAATGAGTAGGTGGATGAGTGAAAGAGGGCGTTTACTTGACTACTTTACTCTCTAGGTTTATATATATTCCTCATTCATATTTGGTGCTTATTCTGCAGAGCACAGAGGCAGCTAATAAGGACAGTGATCACTACCCTCACAAAGTCACATGCAACTATAAATTTGTATTAATTGCTGTTACAAAAAAAATGAGTTCATGAATTTTGTGTGCAGGTGTAGAGATGTAATTTGGAGATGTGAGCATTAAAGAATGGAAGTTGCCAGTTAGACAAGGTTTTAAAACATATATATAGCTGCCAGCAAATGCAGGATCTCTCTACTCATGTGTATAAAGGTACCTTTTGGATATGTGCCTAGAAATTGCATTTCATAATAAATGTATTTTCTTATACTACATTCATTTCTGTTTAGCAATATTTCTTTTGCTAACATCTTTAGCTTTTGGTTTTTTTTCCTATAACCAAGATTAAAAATTACTGCTTTTAATTATAAATATATATTGATGGGCCAGTACCACATAAAACTTACTTCCTAGGCCATACTGAAGCTTGTTCTGAAATTTTCTATTAATATGGACAAATGGTGATTTAATTAGATATATTGAAAACACGCAAGCATCTTGCAGATTCTTTTGGGCAAAAGTATGTGAGAAAATGTAGAAAATTACTCTTGGTAAGTATGAATTATGAATATAATTTGTTATAGATAATGTTAAATCATAAATATTGCTGTTCATCTTAAGCCTGCATGCAGGTATTACAGGGATGATTCATGCATTTCTAGAAATGCAAGCACTCAGTTTTCTGCTAGTCTGGAGGTAATGCCAAATGCCTGCTCATTCCAATACATACTGTTTGTAGCTTCAGCTGCAGCAAAACAGCAGTTTAACTTCTGCCTCCAGGGTCTATAGCAGAAAATATCCTTATTTTCAGCTGTTGATTTTAACTTTATAAATAATACTTAATAACTGGAAAGTAGAGGTTGCTGAGTAGACACAACCTTCTTCTCAGACAGCATACTCCGTGTAATGTCTATCTATTCATTTGCTATTGTGGAAAAGTGCTGCTAAGTAAAGCTGATCTTGAGGTCGTGAGGTTATCTGAGTATTGTTTGAAGACATGTTGCTGTTGTGCAGAAATTTATTTCTAAGACTGCGAGCTGGAAAAAACTTCAATATAAAATTAAACTGCTATCCTTGAATTCTTTATTTTGGGCCATGCCTCTTTAGGTATTGTTGTCTGTCACATGAGATGTCAAGAATTTGGAGAAGAAACTGAGGGTTCAGAAAATAACTTTCTGTAGGAACTTTCAGGAATACTCATCATGCTTTCAGGTAAGTGGTGAGCTATGATACTTTTGAGCCTCTTGGACACTTAAAAAGTTACTTTAAATAGATTTTTATGATGTCTTATTTTGTTTAAAAATAAATGCTTTCTTTCAAGAAGGGATACCTGTGTTTTGATGTTGTTAAGGAGAATATATTGTATAAGCAAGGGAAATGGTAATGATTCTCCTGTTAGAGTTCCGCTGGAGAAATTCTAACCAGGTTTTTACCCTTCATGTAGGGGCATACTGAAAGAGATACAGAGTTAAAATAGCTTTATGGTGATGTTTAAATATCTTTTAAGATGAAGTTGAGGGAAAGGTCAGAATGAATCATTCAGGTGTCTAAATACAGACATCTAATGTTTTTTAAATACCAAGTATCAGATATGACAGCAAACCCCGAAGTGTCTACAACAACATCCATGTGTAACACTCTAAAGCACGTAAAATGGCTCTAGACATCCATGTTCTGGAATCTGAATCCTACCTAGAGACCCTACCTTGATTTGATAAAAGCATTCCAACGTCAGTTTAGTAAACAGATCCAAGTAGCTAAAATATCACATTCAAACTGGACATCTCATTTGCTCAAGGTAAAACAAGTTCTTGTAATCATGTGTCAAAGTGATTATTATTGTCTGAATAGCTGGAGGAAATTTGGAGGCTGTAAACCCAAAAGATTCATTTAACCAGCGATGCAAGAAACTGAGACAAGCCTGAGGCTTTGATAGCATCCCCTGCCATTGTGACCGAGTGCCTGAACGTGCTCATACCCTCCTTGCAGAGCAAAAATCTCACATTTTCCTTGAAGATCCTAAACTATTTCCTTGATAAAACAGGGAGAAGACAAAACTTGTGCTGAGAAATTAATGATCTTTACATACCTGATGGGACGGATGTAGTGAAAGAACAAAGCATATCTAAGAAAGGGAAATCAATCTAGCTGAAGGTTAGAATAGCTACAAAAAAGTTCTGCTGCTGCTGTTTTGTTTGGATGAAATATTTAATTTTTGTGCTTTTAAATTCTTGTCAAGGGCATTTAGAGTGCTAACTGGGCATCCTGCAGCATGGAATTTTAAAATGTGAATAAGTAAACACTACCTTATTTGCACTACCTTATTTGATGGAGCAAGGTGATTTTCCAATAAAGATGAAAAAGCAGCATAAGTCGTCTGGCAAAATGTCATGCTTGCCTTTCATGCTAAAACAAAAAAAAAGTTTCCCACAGAATATCTGTCTTAACTGTCACTGTCTTCTCATAGATGATAAATCTCAAGTAGAAAAAGGAGTATACTTTTTTAGCCATAACAAAGCACAGACTTTCAGCACAACATGGGATGTTGAGATCAGGCAAAAGCCAGATGAGAAGACCTCCATGCATCATCAGCATTGCAAAGGACTGGGAAAAAAACAGCCAACCAACCAACCAGCCAACCAGTTGGAGAAGATGCATGAGATGGCCAAGAGCACCTTTACATGCTGTCCTTCCCTGGGTCTGCATAGCTAGGGAAAGCCATGTTTGCTTACAGAAAAGGAGAGAGGCCACTGGATCTTTGGCAATGGCTATCCAAAATCTGTGGCTTTAAAAACCTCATCAGAGCTTAACTGCTCGCATGGAAGATCACTCAGAGCAAACTCTGACTGTTGCAGTTGGAAGCATTTCAGCTGGGCAGAAACAAAATGATAGGAGGAGAGAATGGGAGCAAGGGGAGAAGGAATCAATTCATGTGGTTGCTGATAGGGTCAATATAATACAGACAGGAATGTCCTTACTCAGGCCCTCATGCTTTTCTTATTCCTCTCTACACTTAATTTGCAGACCTGTAAACATCTGATAGCAGAAGCACATTTCAGAAAGATCGTTCTGTTTTTGCTTTTCTGCTCCTCTAAAAAAGGAAGAATTAAATATATATGCATATTTTAATGTTATGTGATAATTTCAATGCCACCATCAATTTGAGTTCAGGAAGTTGAAGAGTCTGCTTTTGTAATCTGTGCGATGCTTCTGATGTGTGGATTTCTGATTGCAGTTTATTTAGTGCAATGAAAACAGATCAGGATAAAAAAGCCCCCCAAAAAATTACAAACAGAAAATTTATAATTCACCTCTACTAAGTTTGTATCAATATAAATTCAGAATTATTTCACTGCTGCCATTGAGTAATATCAGCCTAAATCTACATATGTGCTAGTTGTTAAGTAACCAATGATTCAAGCACATTTTGATTTTGATGTGCTTGCCCTCATCCTTGTTAAATCTTTACATTGACATTTATGCCTATGATCTGAAAAAGAATGTTATTCCACTTAAGAAGATATGTCAACAGTACTGTTTAGTATTGGATTGGGTGTTGGTTTGTTTTTTTTAGTGCAGAAAATTTCATATTGACATTTTTTCAGGTAGCAAATTAATTAGACAAAAGATAGAATGGCATTTAAGAAAGCTAAACATCTGCTAATGTTGTTATTGGCAGCTTCTAATTCAGCAATGGCAAGTGTATATTTTTCACAGTGAAAGACTTTATTTTTCAGTTAGTGGGTACTCTGAATGAGCTCAGAATGAGAAGCTGAACACATGCTGCTGGCATTCACTCTGAGAATAGAAAAGCTCAAACAGTGGTACTTCTACCACTTTCTTCTAATCCCCAAATCCATCCATTGCCTGAACATTTCTCCTAATGATATGTTTGCTTCTGCAAAGTGCAGAACAAGGTTTTCTTGAAACAGAAGAGAATTGTTAAGCATAAGTTTATGTGGAGCATGAAATACTAGACCAGCTGAACACATTCTGGATGGCAGTGCAGTTTTGAACATATGCTACAATATTTCTGCGTCTTTGATTATACATACAAATATCAGAAGGGGCATCATTTAGAAATTCACTTGCTCTGAAGTGACATTGTGACCATGTTTTGCCTCTGTACAGTGACTCATGTAATTTCCACACAAACATTCTGCAGGGATATGGCTGCTAGTGCCACTGCAGTGGCAGCAGATGTGGTGCCTATATGGGCTTGACTCCCAGCTCTGGAGAAAGTAGCTGGTTAGGCAGCATCACCATGTTATTTATGGCAAAGTTTTTCTCAACAGACATTTGGGAGACATACACAGCACCTTGGACAATACTGATACATTTAGGCCTGACTTTAATAGGTGCGGTCATGGTTCAGCATTTCTGAAAGGCAGCAGATTGACGAAACTAATAATGGGCTTTGATACCACATGTATTGAAAAAAATTAACCCCGTTAGAAAAAGCTAAATATATTAGTCCATTCATTATTTCAATTAAGTATATTAACTAGTTAACATACTAAGTAGTTAAAATATTAAATTTATTACTAAATACTATTAAGTATTATAGAAAACACTAAATACCAGTCCTTACACTGCCAAACCAATACGTGAGTGGCAGCCCTAGGCAAGGCTGTGGCTGACCAGCTTGTCATGGCAGGGGCCAGTGGGGAGGATGGTGCTGTACAGCCCTGCAAGCCACTGCAGGGAGAGAAGGACACTGCACAGCACTGCCCCGGGACTGTATCTGCAGAAGATGACTTTAGCAGCCATCTTAGGATCAAAGAATCAGCTAGGTTGGAAGAGACCTTTAAGATCAACTCATTAACCCAGCAAGTCCACCACTAGACCATGTCACTAAGGACCTTGTCTACGCAGCTTGTGAACCCTTCCAGGACTGTGATTCCACCACTTCCCTGGGAAGCCTGTTCCAATACTTCCAATACTTCATCATTTTGGTGAAGAACTTTTTCCTGATATCCAGTCTAAGCCTCCCCTGGTGCAGTTTGACACCGTTTCCTCTTGTGCTGTCTTGGAAGAAGCCAGCAGCCTCCTCGCTCCATCCTCCTTTCAGGTGGTTGTAGGGAGCAATAAGGTCCCCCCTGAGCCTTCTCTTTTCCAGACTAAACAACCCCGGTTCCCTCAGCCGTTCCTCATAAGGTTGATTCTCCAGACCCTTCACCAGCTTCACTGCCCTTTTCTGGATCTGCTCCAATACCTCAATGTCTTTACTGCAGTGAAGGGCCCAGAACTGAACATAGGATTCAAGGTGTGGCCTCACCAGTGCCCAGTACAGGGGGAGGATCACTGCACTGGCCCTGCTGACCACACTATTTCTGATACAGGCCAGGATGCTATTGGCCTTCTTGGCTGCCTGCGCACAGTGCTGGGTCATGATCATTTCCTTGAATCCATCACTCCCAGCCACCATGCCCTTAAATCACTGCCTCTCCTGCACAGCCATGCCAGCCTTGGGATGCAATCTGGTGCAGCCTCCATACTGCTACAGCAAGGCTGTTCCTGGAGCCAGAGGAGAAGATTTGTTATCCCCAGTCCCTCCCGAGGGACTCAGCCATTTAAAATTATCATAAGCACATGAAATTGAGACCTCTGCAGTGTGGAGGAACTCACAGCAGAGGATAACCAGTGAAACACGGAGGGCAGGATGTTTTTAGCATGGCATGCTAAAATTGCCCAACACCATATGTGAGCCAGTGTCAGCAGCAGTGCACCCACTGCCTCCAGAATGCTGGCTGGGACCAGCAAGGGGCTGCAGGACACCTCCACAATGGCAGGGGCCAGTGCCTGCCACAGCAGATGTGGGCTGTCCTCTGACCCCTGAGCAGGACTGAAACACCAGTTTTTATCAGAGGATGATGCACTTTCAGCAGTCAGTGTCAAGAGCAAAATGTAATACAGGACTATTTGGAAAAGTTATGTGAGAAGCATTGCCTGCTTAGTATGCTTAATCTAGGGAATAAGCATCTGTCATTTATTTAAGATTCTGGCCTCTGTTTAATTAAGTTTTCAATTAGTTTGCTTTATGAGTACTTCTAAATAGACTTTCCCTGAAAAATGTAATGACTGCAAGTTATTAATAGGTTATTCACTGACAAAAGATGGAATGGTGCCTTAATAGAATTAATTGGTAATAAAATCCTTTAATAAAAGTCAGATATGAGGTCTGATTTATATGTATTGCCATCGATGCCAAGAGAATATTCTTACCATCTTTTCTGGAAACCTTCAGACTGGTAGCATGCGCTCCAAATGTGCACTTTCCTGTGATTTCAAAAGGGAATTGAGGGTAGTTCCAGCATCTCTTTTTTATTCTTCCAGATAAAAATTAGGGTTTTTTTAAAGAAGTCTATATGATGATTTCCTCTATGAAACGTTTTTCAGCAGGAAGAAATTGATGTGTCGATATATTATAAAAAAAGCCCCCAAAATTTATGAAATTAAAATCTGAGTATAGTTAGCAGAAATTATATATATACTTCTTCAGGCAAAAGCTACAATTAAGGTAAAGGTTTTGGGGTAAGAAACATTTTTATCATCAAATTGTTTAAAAAAAAAACACAACAAAAATACCCCAAACAATCCCCAAACATCATCAAGATAAATTTTTCACACCTAAATTTTATTTTCTTTATTTAGATTCTTGGGAAAGCCCATCTAGTACTTAAACTCTCTCCTGAGATAAAGTCAAGAACTCAAATGGCACACAGCATTTGATAAAAGTTTACTGAATCTCCTACGTTATATGAGTGTTGCGTGACTGCAATTTAGCTGAACACTCACAGAAGTTAAAGGCAAAGTTTAGCTCAGATGTTTATCAAAAGGATCTTTCTGGGCTACAGAAAACACTGGAATAGGCTGAATTGCAGTAGATACCTGAGGACAGAGCACATCTTACACACCAGTTTATGCTTTCAACACTAGTTGAGCAAGAGGTATGTATAGGTTTGTATTGACTTTCAAATTATGTACTTGTCTTACTCAAACCTATTTCATATACTGATTTCCTGGCATGGCCATGCTTAGACCCATCTGTTAGAGTGCTGTTGTGCTTATTCACATCATAAACTGACGCATCAGTTCAGATGAGCGAAGTGACGGGCCCACTTCAATACATGTTCTGGGGTAGAATGTGCAAAACATGCACTCATGATCTTCCTGGGAACAACTAGCTGCAAGTTTTGTTCATGAGCTTCCTAAGAAGGGCCACAGCAGGAACATTTGGCCTCTTATCATTAATGACATTTTTATCCTTAGCTACCTCTGCTGCACATTCCTTTCACAGGACAGGAAAAGCAGCGCTGTGAATGCACACTGTTATCTGGGAGCTCTGCATAGCCACTCCCTCACAGCTGAAAATAACTGAGTTTTCAACACAATTTTCAATGCAGTCTTTCTTTGTTACTCTGCAGGATCACTTAGAATAGCAACGTTTTGACATCTTTTGTCAAAATCTGAAAATGTCAAAACATGACTATCTTATGCTCATGACAAAACACGCCCAAATCTGTGCCTTCCAGCCCCAGCTACAGCAGTAACTGTCCTCTTCTTTACTCCTTCTACCTCCTCCTCCTAGAAAGAAGACAAATAGTACTATTTTTCCTTTCTTCCTCTCCCTCTGCCCAATATAAAAGACACATTTCACAGATGGGCCACGTCTGCACCTGCTCAGTATTTCACCAACACAGACATAGGCCTTACAGGATTCTGCATAAATCAGTGCAAACCCAACCAAATAAACAAATAAACCTGATTATCCTGAAATGCTGCATGCAAAATGGGAAAATAAGAAGAGGGAAATATAATCCAAATGGCAAGGAGAAATGCCTGTCTGCTATCTAGCTCAGAGAGCAACTCATCAGACTCCTAATCTGTATAAGAAAACCCTCTGAAGCAGCTCCTAAGATAGGAATTTAAGAGAAAAGGCACCTCAGATAACCCCTGTGAGGAAAACTACTTTCTGTCTGATTCTAAATTAGGAGGTTTGCATCAGGGGTTGGCAATAGACACCCAGGCTGACAGTTAGAAATGTGGGTGAAAAACCATATGACAGCAAGGATGGCACTGGATGGATCAGGAAAAGATGTTAATGTGTTTTTGCCTAAGCTCAAAACGTGCTTCGGTGGTACGGTTCTTTTTTGAAAACTGTCCATGTAGTTCATTTATGGGGACGATCTGTGGCTTGCTGCAATGATGGACAAAACTGTAGACTTCCAAGAGGAACTGATTGTGCCCTCTGCAAAGGGGCTCTGTTACAGGCTGTGCCACACATTGTATAGGGAGGCCTTGATGTCCTCAGAGTTTGCAGGTGACATGGTAAAATGGCTCAGAAATTATCGAGAATAAGCAGAATCCTACTCCTAAGGCATCTACCATCCTACTTTTGCTAATTAAAGAGTGTAAAAGGGACAGAAAATGTAATCAGGCTTTGAATACATTTGTCAGCACTCTTTCCTGGGAGGACCAAGGGGAATTATTCTGGTAAGAGGGAAATTATAAAGGAGGTTTTTCTGAGCTATTTATTGTATTGAAATATGCACAGAGAAAGACTAGTCCTGAAGAATATAAAAGGTTAGTTTTTTTAATTGATTTCAGCATATTTCACCCACTGACTAAGCTCACCAGACTTCCCAAAATACCCTTTCAGACCCCTATAATCAGCAGTGGCTTAAGACATACTGATTGAAAGACAGCGCAGTTCAACATTTTCATTAGGAGGGATTTGTCTAGCATGAGAAGAGAAAAGAAGAGCGATGTGGTATTTCACTTCACTTCATTTACCTCTGAGATAGATGATCTGGGCCATGTAATGTAGTGCAGGCACTGACATCTATTCCCTGTCCATGCCTGTTTCCATTGTTGGAGTAGCGATGGCATAAGTAACGAATCACTGTCATGTCAGTGGAAAAAGAGACAAAGCCGACAAAAGCTGGAGGACTGATCACAATTGTGAATACAGTTAATTTTTTGTAGAAGTCATGCAGTGTTGTACATGCTTGCCCATAGCTGTCACATTTGCTTTTAAACACTTGCTATTTCTAAGGCCCAGTAATTAGTTAAGGTTTATTTACTCAAGATAAAGGTAATGATAAGTGACAAAGCTGTAACTATCTCAGGTTTTAGCCTGGGGTGTATCTGTCATATTCGGACCTCTTTAGCTGAAATGCACCACTTTTGATGCTCAGGCTGATTGGGCTGCCTGGGCAGAGGGACAAAGGCACATAGCAAGAGGTTATTAACACCAGCATGGAGCATGGAGCCAGTGCTCTTCTCCACCTGGTCCCATCACGACCTCCATAGTCACATCCAGCCATGGCCACATCAGCATGTACAACCTTTCCGTAGTATGCAGAGCTTGTGACAACAGGTGACAGCAACAAAGTGACAACAGCCTCTGAGCTGGATGATTAGGAAATTTCTACATAAGAGGTGACTGGTGAATGACAAGGCAGAACAGTGCCTAGGCTTCCCTACATTCTATCAACTAAGAACACTGTTTGAGGAAGACTTTCAAACACATGCTTGATTTTCATCCTAAGCAGAACAATAATTCTTTGCAGCATGTTCTCTTTCTGCAGCAAAATACATTTATGTTTACTGAGCACTAAGAAGCATTCAGCTAGCTTAAATGATGTGAAAGAAAATGATGTACTTATGCCTCAGGGTTTAATTTCTCTTAATGTAAGACTTGTATTAAAAACACCCTCCACACTTAAAAGTGCTACAGTTGTCTGCATTTTTTACAAGGAATTCACACCTGGGGGTCTGTGATGAGCTGGGGAGCAGCAGAAGCAGATATGCAGCAAACTGTGCCTCTCTTTGCTGATGATTAGTAGGTGCACAGACAGCAAGGAAGGCAGTTATTTTATTTTTCTACAGTTTTATCTCCTTGTAATTTCCAAAAGCCCATAAAAATAATGATGAAGAGATCAGCGATCCAGTCACAATGATCTTACTTTTCTTCCTGGTCAGGAAGCTTCTGGCCTTTTGTATTTTACAAAATAGGAGAGGAAGAATATTAAAAAGGTGCCATTAAAAATGAAAAGACCTTAAATAAAATAGAGCTTGGCATTTAACTTCTGAGGTTTATTATACTTAGGGTGATCTCAAACACATACCTTGCCTTTCTCCTTTGATTCTTACTAGTATACTACCATGTAATGGATAGAAAAAGAAAAAAGATGATTACTGAAAGTTTTAAGGTGCCTCAAATTTGCAATGATTTTTGGAAAAGTCAGTAGACCAATTACCGCCAAACACCAAGAGATGAGTTACATTACCCTAGTGTTGTTACTATATCTGTGTGAAAAAGCTGAGCAGCAGATGGTAACTCCAACCAGTCTTTGTTATGTTTACTTTATTTACATACAAATGAATGGATTCTTTTTTTCCAGAATTCTTTTTTTTCACCATCAGCTGTGCCCAGACTTGGTGAGTGGAGACATGAAAATGACTGCATTACAGGTAATATTTGTTACCATAAATGAAGCCTGCTGTGAACTCCACCTTCTCATCTCGGGTGGGACACGGAAAAGTTAATTAGACCTCTACCCTTGCTCCTGTAACAGTGGGACAAGAAAAGATAACAGTGTAACAACCCTTGTTTTCTCTTTAGAGGATCTGAGCCTGTCACCCGAATGTGAAAATGTTACTCCAACTCCACAGATTTGTAACATCTCTATTTTTTGGACTGATCCATAGGCTACCTTCTTATTTAGACATTTCTCTCCAAGGAAGCAAGGTTTATTACTAAGGTGTTATCAAAACCTGAACTAATAACACACTCAATGTGTAGAAGTGTCTTGTTCTATTACATGGTCTTTGGTAGCCATGAAAGGCCCCAGAAAGAAAGAAAAGCCATAGTGGAAGAATTGAGCTATGTCCAGAAAGTCTCATTCCCTCTGTTTGGTCATCTCTATTATGGATTTGTCTGATGACTAAAGGGTTATTAACATCTCCTTTCCCAAGGATTGTTCCAAATTGGAGCTATTTAGTATCATCAGATATGACTCTGGCTGTACAACCCCTGCATTTGTATTGTGGCTGCATCTTTTGTCTCGCTGCACCTCTCTAAATATTTTACACTTTCCCCCCTATCTGTAATCTATTCTGATTGGGAATTTTCGGGGCAGCAGCTCTCATTTGAATGTGCACAGACAAAATCCACATGAAGCTCCTTTTTATAGCAGCAACAGAACATGGATACAGAAACACGCTCCAGCATCAGATTACTGTTATTTCATTTCTCACATTCCCATTGAGCCCTCTAACACCAGACTGGAATAACAATTTGTTTTAACACCTTCCTTGTTACTGTTTTTACTTTTTCACCTCTAATATTTGATAGTAAAAATTATCTCACTACAGTCAATCATGGCTTTTTGAGATCTTTCTCATCTTGTTATTTTATCTGTTAATTATAGGTATATATTGAAATTATAGGTTTCCATGTCAACAAAATTCCTCTCTTTCCATCCAGCAAGCGAGCTCTTCTTGAAATCTGGCCAGCTGCCTTTGTGTTTTTTACCTTGGCCTGAGTTAGTGATGAAAGTAGAAGGCTCTTATTACTTAACTGTTTGCATGGAGGATAATTGCATTGTTAAGAATGTAGGCATATAACCTTATATTAAACATTCATAATAAGCAGAGGACATAGTTAATGTCTTTCAGCCTTGGCTGTCCTTGGCTTCAAGCATGTATTTGAAGTTTGTGTACAGCTGTAGTATCCAGAAAAGAAGAGCAATTTCACACTCTAGGGTGTGGGGAGCTGTAACTGTGCTTAGATTCTTTATAAAGAGTGAGATCCATATAAAGGGAAGTTTCAACAAATCTGTCCTCCCTATTTTATGCAATTCTAAAATTTTTGAACCATCTGTCCCATAGGAAATGTTCTCTATTCCAGAAATGAGCCTTTAAAAATACAAAAAAGTGATGGGATGAAAAAAATACACTCAGAAACATTTCTTAGACCCTTTCCAGAGGTCAGTAGCTTTTGAAAGAAGCTTAATTCAGGAAAATATTTATTTCAATCATAACCAAATGGTGTATTAAAAAAGAAACATGGCTGGCAGTTGGAGAACAAGGCTAAGGCAGGTCAGAAGTGCCAGCACCAAGGCAGTTCAGTGCTGCAGCAGAGAACACTGGAGATCCTCTTTGGCACTAGAAGTCCTCACCAGCTTCCAGGGAAGCAGGAGGAGCATCTGGACACCACAGCCTAGTGGGAAGGGCAGTGGAAAGTGTGGTTTGCCATCTAGCAAGGTGAAAGGCAACATTCAAGCAAAGAACAGGTTGGGGTTTTAATCATTCTGCTGTCATTTGATTTGATTCATTTGATGATATTTTAAAATACAACATCTGTGTCTCATGCACCTTGCACATGCTTAGTTCCTGATGTAGGTTTTGCCAAGCATCCAGGTGAAGGGCAATGAAAGTGCGAGGCTTTCTAACTTATACCTCCTTTTCTGGAGCATACTAGAGGACAAATATTTTCATTCCTGGCTAAAGGAATAGAGAGAGTTAACAGATTCGCACTCACAAATGCAGATGAAGCCTATGAATAAACTCTGTGCCATTGCATTTGTATGAACAGCTAATGCAGTTGAAAGCAAAATACATCACAAATTAGAAGTGCAGAGCTTACAAGGATATTCATAAATGTAAGTAGCTGTAGAAAAAATGAAATCTTTCAGAAACACAACCAAGGAAATTAAAAGATTCAAGTAATTCAATCAAGCTTCAAAGGTCTGAATTTCTTAGGAGCTGTTGCTAATGAAGAAACAATTGACTTCACAGAGCAACTATGCTAATGAACTGTGCTTTGTGGATGATAATGGAGTATTTTTTTATGAATGTCTAATAAAGACAAAACTGGTGAAAACTCAAAATCTCATTGAAGTTAATGGAATTGTGAACAAATATGTTTATGCTGTACTGAGAGCAATACTTATGTTCTTTTTGTGTTCTCAAGAGCAAGAAATATGAAGTGTTTAGGCACAAACTTAATGCAGAGTCCAGGATTAAATTAAGGTGGTAGTAGGCAGAAGAATAGCTTGGTATCCATGGAGAGTAACATGTCCATAGATAGTTAAATATAGGATCTCACATGAATGAGCACTAGGTATGGTTGCAATGCTGGTCCACATTGGAAGCCAGTAAGCAAACACACTGTGCTGGTGGCTGGCAATGGAAAGGGTCTGCCCCAAGAGTCTGGCAAGCACATAGATGCTGTGGACAAAAGTGGGAAATGGTTTGCAGACTCTGATACAACATGGTGTTTGCAGTCAGGAGGTCTACAAGATTAAAAAAACATGTTCTGAACACTGAAAAGATCACACAGGCTCCTACTTGCAGAGCATAGGTTTTATGATCAAAAGCTATGGATTTAGGAAATATTAAAACTGCATACATGATCTTTTACAAATGAAAGTTAAGATTAAAGTATTTTGCAGCGCAATTAAAGGTGTTTTTTACAGCACCTGTAAGCATAGGAACAGTTACCTGATATTTCTTTCCTAGATTGACATTCAGCTGTATACTTAATCTCCTTGCATTGTCAAGGTTTCCCACTTTCCAACTTCTAATAAAGGTATTGTTCTTTACATCAACGTTGGTTCCAAGCACTCCTCAGAAATAAAACAGAGCAAACAAAGCCAAAAATGTCACCTATAAAAGTGAAGAGTTTTGCAGTTACTCAGGTATGCCACGAGGTGTCAGAATCTGCAAGTGCCACAACTTGAAATAACACATCCCTTTCCTCTTGCCTCTGATATCGGTTGTTTGTTTTCTTATTACTTATCTTTTCCGTATACCTACAGTTCTCTAGACACAGCTGTAGCATAAATATTCAGCCACTTAATGTTCTTCCATAAATACAGAAATCCCTTACATGGGAATAACCCTATAGGAATTATTACGGCTATCAAAGGTAGAAATAAAAAATTGTTTACCAGTTAAATGTAGAAAATGCATCATGCCAATGTGGGATTTAAAATGTTTTTACTGGGAAGCCACCAAGCTTTTTGGTCCTGATGCTGAACCATAATTCTTGTTTTTCTTCAAAAAACTGGGACAGTTTCTCTATTTTTTTCCTGTTACCTTGTGATATAATTCTGAAAGTTGATTTGCCCCCACTTCTTACTCCTCTATCAACATGTGCTACTATTTTTCAATGAAAAAAAAAAAAAGCCTGTACCTCTTGTTCCTACAAACACCATTTCTGCAGAACGAGAGCAGTGTTCAGTCTCTGGGCCTATTCATGTTTTTCCCAGGGAAGCACTTACCCCATGCCGAGAAATGCCGGACTCATCCAATGATCCTGCTGTTCCTGCATGCCTGCAGCAGGGTTCTTGGGCCTCAAAAGGAGATGTAGCACCTCCTGCTAGTCTACAGAGGGAAATTTGTTCCCCCCAAAAGATGTCATGTTCACCTTACAAGAAACAATTGAGCCCTAAAACAGCACTTCTGTACTTTCGAGAACATCTTTTGCATTGACTCATGCAGCTGTAAGTATTTCTATTGACTATATGTGCTTCCAGCTTCTTTTAAGCACTTTGCCTCATTCTTTGTCTCTAGGATATTGCCACTGGCGCACTGGATAGCACACAAAGTCTGTCTGTCTTTTAATGAATTCACTTTAAGCCTACTCGTACTGGTGCACAGCATGTGAAGATACAGCTGATGCTAAGGTGGCTTGTTAAAATTATGGCTTGTGTAAGCTAAGAATAGCACCAAGGGCTTCACTTTTGCAGAAGCAAGGACTTTTGCACAGGTTGCACAAGTCTTATGGAGAGGGACATCCCATGCTTTTCCAAATGAGGGCTTTAAGCACATGCTGAACTGCAGGAGCACATTTAGATCCCTCCAGGCACAGAACTGTGCACCTTGCTAGAGAAGAGAAGGCTTAAACTTGACCTTCTTCTTCAGCTGCTTATGTTCTTTGCTGGACTGGAGCCTCAGGCTTTGGTGTCTCCAGCAACAAGCTTTTAATCTTTTATTTTGGTATCTGATCTAGGCCATTCTCTGGTGTTACTTAAGTGGTCAACACGCAAATGTTGTCTAGGAAAATCATGCAAACTTTTATCTCCTTTTTTAGGTATAGCTTCTTTATGCAGACAATGAGAATGTAAAATATATCAACAGCCACTGTTGCTCTAAAATCAACATATATCCTTTGTCACATGACTGAAATACTTGTTTATCCGAGATGTCACGCTCTGCAGTATATGCTTTAAATTTGTCAAAAACATGTATGAACATCATTCTGAGCTGCTTCTCAGCCTTCCAGTTGACAGCACAGCCATCCAGTGCGTTCTCTTTGTTAAAATCATACCGTTTTTTATTTTTAAATCTAATGAAAGCATCCAATTAGATACACGCTTTTCAGCCTGAGAGTAGCCTCAAAAAAAATAGATGAGACTAATAGAATACTAATGGCCTGTAAAAATGAGCCTTTTATTGTGATGTTTCAAAGTTTTTAATGGGTCCTTTTGCTTCTGTTGCTGCCTGAGTGTAGAATATGGGCACAGTGCTCTCACATGTCAAGTGAATTCATTTTTTTGCTAACATCTTCCTACATCTCAATATGTATATTGCAGGTGTCTTTAATCAGACATCATTCATATACGTAGGTAAACAAATAAATACAAATATATTTAGTGCACATATTTAAACTCTGAAGAGCTCTTATTTCAGTTTGTGTGACTAATAGAAACCAAGACTATAACTGATACTTGTCTGTGTTCATGCCTAAGATGAGTAGGCAGGACTTGGCACACGTTCACTATCTACCCAAAAAGAAATGTGTGACATTTTAGATGTTGACAGCTTCAAAAAATAGACCAGGGTAGCCAAGAATGATAATACAACTTCAGTTATTGAATTTATGGTCTGACTTGTCTAATGCCAAGCTAAAATGGTGAAGCACTTAACTGAAGTAAGACAGATGGTCAGTGAATCAACATTTCTGTGAAGAGTGATGCTTTTATCCATTTTTTTTCTGTTCTTTTTGCATTTTTATCACACTATTGATCCCAACATTGGATTTTGTATCAATTTACATCACCTGATATCATATGATCAAGATAAGAGCAAACATAATCTTTCTCCAAGAAAGATGTAATTTTAATAAGCCCTTTGGAGAAAACAGCTGTGGCAGTTTTCATGGAAAACTAGAGGTCAACCCTCTGTTTACATACATATTTAAATCCTTTAAAAGCATTCTTTTGCATACACATTTGTTACATTACCTTTAAAAACATTTTGTTCCTTGCTGCTTAGGAAGATGTCAGAGATCCATAATGCAGGACCTCCTGTTCTAAACGCAGCTGTACTAAATGGTACTAAGCAGGCTGCTGCCAGCTCTGTTTTGTAATGTTTCAAAAATAAAGTATTTTAGAGTTTGGAGGGCTTTTTTATCATCAAAATGAAATGTTCTCATCTTCAAGAATCAGTAACTGCTAAGACGGAAAATGTTACAACTGCATTTCTGTGACCAAGTCTGTTGCTCAAGTGGGTGTTAGTCTCTGTCTTTTCCTGCTTGGTGCTCATGAATAGAAAAGAACAACCATTTTTTTTAACTTTCCTCCACATCACATATTTGGGCTCTGTACAGGTACAGGGCACTTGTGTAAGTCAGGAGTTTTGGATGCCTTCTGCAGTTGGTGGTAGCACACCTGCAACAAGTGCTCCTCTCAGCCATGCCAGGCAGCAAGACAGACATGGTCTGTGAAAGGTGGCCAGGTTACAGCACATAGTGATATTTATGCAGTGTGCTTGTCCACAGGTTTTACTTTATTATCACTGTCGTCTATAGGCATAACAGCTTCCCAACAGTCAGCCTGGGCAGGCAGCTTCAGTAACGTTGATTTTCTCCCCCTACTTCCATTCTCTCACATAATGCACACAAATGCCCCAGAATTTTATTTGCTTTATTTGATCTATATTTGGGGTTTTTTGCAAATGTTTTTTGGCCAGGAAGTGGTTGCCAGAGTGCAGCTTTGTAATTGCAGTGAATTGTCTTTATTGAAGCACTGCAACTCACCCTCAGCACTTTCACTGCAGTAGTTTTTATGTGCAAACCATTGTGTGCTGAACTACTTCCATTAGTGGAATCTCATTTGATAAAGCAAAATACCCCCCACCCCCCCCCCCCCAACCTTCTTAAAATTAAGCACGTTTTCCATTGCTCTGATTTTTTAGTAGAATATCAAAGCTAGTCTGGAATGCAGGTCTTGTGCCACCTCCAGGACCTTGCACTTGGCCTTGCTGAACTTCATGAGGTTTGCACTGGCCCACCTCTCAAGCCTGTCAAGGCCCCTCTGGGTGGCATCTCTTACCTCCAGAGTATCAGTCACACCATTCAGCTTAGTGTCATTCACACTTGCTGCAGGTGCACTCAAATTGTCCTTGTCCCTGACAAAGATGTTAAATGATACTGGTCCCAGCATGAGCCCCTGAGGAACACCACTCATCATTGGTGTCCACCCAGACATAAAGCTGTCTACTGCAAAACTCTGAGTGTGATCATCCAGCCAATTACTTTTCTACTGGATTGTCCACCCCCAAAACCCATGCCTTTCCATTTTAGAGACAAGGATGCTGTGTGGGACAGTATTGAATGCTTTGAACAAGTCATGGTTTCCAGGCAGTGTGGTTTGGCTCAGAATTAAGAACCTGCTGTCACCTGTGTTGCTGGTGGCAGTGTCCAGCACATACACAAAAGAGAAAAAATATACAAATATCCAAAGCCTGCAGCAGCCTGCTCAAACAAAACAATTTTGTGCATTTCCAAATTAAGGCATTTGCATGGAAAACAAGTATTTATCTCCTAGGCAAGATTCAGAAAATATGAATTGATAGATTTCGGTTGTGTCACAGCAAGTTACTGAAAGCTGCTGTCAAGTATTAGAGTGACGAGAGGGTGCTAGAATTTGTAAACAGCACACCATGGCTCTGCTTTGAATAAAATTTCCTGAATTGAAACTCAAAGAAAATAAAAGTATTTATTAAGAAGTTCCTTTCCTCTAGAAAGAGTTTCATGTAAAAACAATCCCAACTGCACGCATAACCAAAGTAATGGCAACAAAAATTCCCTCCGTCTTACTTTAGCTTTGCTTTTGCTTTTTAACTTTGAAAATACAATTCTGAGAAATGGCTGAACTCAGTGGTTACTATTCTGAATCAATATAAATGTTTCTTTGAATTGGAAAAGAAAATATGCCTCTTTTCTTTGTTGGGTTTACCCATTAGGATCACTGGATAAGTAAGATCCTCCTAATTAGTGCTGCACTGGAGGAGCAAGGTTAGCTATAGAATCATAGAATCAACTAAGTTGGAAAAGACCTTTAGGATCATCAAGTCCAGCTGTTACCCCAGGACTGCCAAATCCACCACTAAACTATGTCACTGAGGGCCTCATCTACATATTATTTGAACACTTCCAGGGACCGGTGACTCCACCGCTTCCCTGGCAGCCTGTTCCAATGTCTGATCATCCTCTTAGTGAAGAATTTTTTCCTAATATCCAATTTAAAACTTCCCTGGTGCAGCTTGAGGCCATTACCTCTTGTTTTATCATTTCTTACTTGAGAGAAGAAGTCATGAGGCTCGTTGTGATTTCTCAGTAGCTGCACACTGTCAGGGCTGAGCAGCACCATTACTGTCACTAAAACATGAAATTCCAGTGGCATGCAGCAAAGTGAAGTGATGCATTCAGGCACTGGGGTCACCCTCATCCATCACCCCAGTGCAGGTAAGGTCCCCATTAAACTCTTACCCACCCCTCCCACTGGCTTGGCTGTTACTGACCCACAGCCCCTTTTTTTTCTGCAGCTGCTGGCAGAAGGGTGCAGAGGTATGACCCCTGTTTGGAGACCTGAACCCCCAGAGGCTACCTGAGACAGGCATCCGTTTCACCCTGCTCTTGCTACAGCTCTTAGTGCACAGTTAGAGAAATCTGCATTTCAGGAGACATTTACCCAGTTACTGTAAATAGTATCTCCTAACAGTGAATACGTATTGCAATCTAATGGAGCTAACAGTGGAATTCTGGATCTGAGTTAAGCCAATGCGGGATGTGGAGTGAAAATATCCAGAGTGAAACTCTGCGCCTCTAAAAACTACTGGGACCATGACAACTCAGTCCTGCCCCAGAGCTCCTCTTCAGTCCTAAGGGATCATCCAGGATAGATTCAGCTCTGGGCCAGACACTCCCAACTCCAGATCTCTGGCTGTGTCTGCCTATGAGGTAGAGGCTGCTGGCATTAACCAAGCAAGGATGCTTAGTGCTATTTGAGATAGTCTGGGCTGCTGAAGTCTTCAGTGTGGGGCAGGTGGGAGAGCAGTGCAGGACCTGCAGGAAGCGTCGTGCTTTTCTGGGATCCAATGAGATCCCAAGTGGTATAAGGCACCTGTGCATGGCATGCATCCACTGAATAGAGTGGGGGTTGAATGCTTGGCTCACGTGCATCTTTTATTTGAGCGCATACATGTCTACAAGGCAAAGATGAATCTCACTTCTAGGGTAACAGAGAAATGGGGCACAGAAATAGATCATTTTGAGACTGTTCTGTCAAGTACTGTTACTGTCAAGTAGATCCTGAGGTCCTAAATCATTGTAGAGACAAGATCAGATTCTGTGCTAGTGGTGCTTAAAAGACAGTTAGTTGCCTCTGTGGGAAGAGTGCCCGGTACCAGGAAAGCAGAGCAGGGAGCTGCAAACTGTGGCAGGGAACACAGGAGCAAAGGCACAGTGTGTTTAAAAGCTTACGAAGCTTTTAGAGTTGATCCCTCTTGCAACTGCTTCTTCGTGAGGCAGCCTTTAAGTGCCTGAACCTGAGGTTTGCCTTTGACTGGCCTTTCACTTACTTTCAGGGACAGAATCTGGAACCTTTTGTGTACATGGAAAGAGGAAAGTTTAACACGAGGGTGGCTCTTCAGCTAGCGATCAGTGAGTGCCGCCTGCTGCAGAAATGACAGGCTGTGGACAAAGCAGCCCTACCTCAGGGCAAAAAAGACTGCTCTTTGGAAAGCAAGGATAAAAATCTCTTTCAGTCAGATCTGGGACCTGCTGATCTGTAGGCAAAGCCACCTAAACACTGCACTTCAAAACAAAAGAGAGAAGTTCAGCATTTTTTCCTTGACCTATCCTGCATTTTAGCTACTTTTTAATTATTTTTTCTTTCCCTTTTAGTTCTCCCAAACAATAGATTATTTTTCTTTCCTTTCTTCTCTAATAAAAACCCAGTTTATTTTTCTGCCTTTCTAATAACAGTTATTGGCATTTAGATGATTTCTGGCTCCTGGTCATTTTGCTTTGTCTATAATTTTTCATAGTAGATAGAATATTCTCAAGATTCAGGAAGCATTTGGTTATAATATTCCTCTTCTGGCCAATAGATGGCACTCTTACCTCTGATATTTCTCCTCCCTCTGATCTTACCGCATTGATAAACAGTGCAAAAACCATTCTTGAAATCTGAAGCCTGAGGTATGCACATTACCCCATGTCTCTGAACATAAACAAGGGATCTTTGCAGCTATTATGAACCCATGGAAGCCAGAGAGGCAGGATGCTGGAGGCAGCAGAACCTCGGGTTAGAGTAGGCTCATCTTATAGACAAACTGTTTCACGAACAAATTAAGAACACATTCTGGGTTCTCCCCCAGGAAGGATGCTGTGGGAGTCAGTCAATGTAATAAATAGAAAACAAACCAGCAAACCGGTCAAGCTCATTAGGGGGTTAATCGTGACTTTGTTCTGTCGCCTTTTAGTCTTAGACACAAGATAGCTGCACAAATTGCTGAAGCTCATCGGGGCTGCACTGGACTGAAACACTGGATTTTGTTGGAAAGTATTCTTTTGGGTGGGAGATAGTTCCAAGATGAAGTGTTTCATGGAAATACCTGTTTGTCAAAATTTCTGGTGAAACGCAGATGGGGCATTGGTGGATTTCAGCCTAACTGGAAACGCGCCTGCTCCCAGGGTAGCCCCGAGGACTCCTGCTGAGAAATTGTTGGTGTAAATCCTGGGGTATTATCAGTGACTCTTGCAGTCAGTGCCCTGAACTCAATAGCAGGGAGGCTGGGACCTCTCTGCTGGATGTTCTAGCTTGGGGGAATTCCTTTTGAAGACATTCAGGGAGCTGGATGCCTAGAGACCCTGTAGTGAGAGTTAAGCCCCCTTGGTTTAATTTCCATTGCTTTTCCTTTTTCCAGTGAAATGCTTTGAATACTATAACTTGTCTTCTCAGATTTTGGAATGGAAAAGGAAAGATGAAGTCCTGCAGCAGAGCTGCAGTGTGCCTCAGTGAGATACATTTTATTTTCTGACTCCAGATGCAGTTTTTCTGCAAGGGTGCATTGCTCTCTGTTGCTTTTGTGGCAGTGCTATACCTATATTTTCTTTAGAAGTATTCCACTGTGTTTGTTTCCCCTGTGCATTGTGTCTTGTTGAGGGATGCCTCATGGTCCCTGCTCAGCAATGGCCTGGTTAGCACCAGGTTAGGGTATGGATGGAAATGCATGCTTTGTGTGTGTGCAACAAATACACAACACTGCCTCAAAGCCACTTGCTCAAAATTGATCACATTAAAGAGGATTATGCCATCAGCCCCTAGGGTGATGGTGTTGAAGTGGGAGATGACCATCAGTGAGATTAAGCAGTAACTAGGGAATTATGCATGACTTTTTACACAAGGAAAATTTCTTCTTTCGCCTGGAGAAGAGATATGAAAGGCACATGAAAATTTGTGACAGAGGAAGCAAGGAGAGTGTTGGTGGTTCACCCAGCAGAGCAGCTGGTGCAGATATGCCCTCAGCTGAGTATGTTACCACCACATGGACATCCCACCCAGCCAGTCAGAAGGCAGAATGACCTTTGGCAGAGAAGTATTGAAAAGCAAAGTGCTGAGCTGCCTCACTTAGCACAGCTTTGGCATGTGCACATATCCCACCCATTTTTTCTAGCAAAATAAGCAATGATGTCATTGTGGCCTCCCAAATAGACTAGATTGGTATTGTAATTTATTAGAATTTTATCTATTATTCTTAATGTAAAAGCAGTCCTATTTTTAATTACAGATCATTCAAGTCCCAAATGGTAAGGAGGAGAATATGAAGCAACACACGATGGCTGCAATACATGGCAATCCCTTACTGAGCCATTGTCACCTGTGACCGACTACTGTAGTGCCCACACACACACACTTTATGTGCTTTTGTAATAACCAGTATGTCACCTTATTCCATCTTCATGCAACAAATTATTGTAGTTTCATGCCATAGGAAAACCCAGCACTTAGTAAAATGAACCATTAATATTTTGAGGTGTTAAAATCTCTACAGATTTTCTTAGTTTGAAGCAGGCAGACTCCACTTTGCGCAAACTAACTCCCAGGTGAGCTGGGCATTAGACAAAGGGGTTTTGGTAGGTAGTGCAGCATCTCACTCAGAGCACATTGAAAAGGGGTGGAGGCTTTTATCATGTACTGATTAAAAAAGCTAAACAGGGGAAGGGAAGAGGGAATTTCTTGATCATGTTGAAGTTTTGCAAATAAAATGTGTCATTCTCTTTAACAAGGGCTTTCAGTTGTCCCCAGGCTGTAGGCAGATTGGCCAGGCTGCTTACTCAGATCAGATCCATGTCAGATGATCAGAAGTTGTATTAGCTCTTGCTCGCTGCTCTCAGCTGCTTTGCAATGCTCTCTAACTGTTGTTTGAACAAAGTAAGTACTGTGCAGCACACTTAGGCAACCTGTGTGTCTGTCATCCCTCAGAGAGAGAGAGGTTCCAGCCTACACAAACACCTGCTATTGCCACATTTGGTCTGAAAGTATTGCATTTGTTTTCTGAACCAGGGCAGCAAGGTTACAGAACACTGAATTTCCTAAATCTCTAATGCCGTTGTTGAATACTTTTCTTGTGTCCCAAATGATGGATTTGTTTCTCTGCGTCTACTTGCCTCCCCTGCACTTCCCAAAACATGGAAATTGATGACCTGCACATTTAGAGAAATTAAAGGGAACATTTCCTTATGTTGCGTATGATTAACCTCTAACTTCACCAGTGGAGGAGAGTACTACAAACACTACATGTGTACTTTGAAAAGGGCAGAGCAATTTCAATGCCTGGTAGCTCTACAGACAAATTAGTAAATGAAGAGTAATCTGTCATTATATTTTTAGGTACTGCATGGATGTATTAGAAGTCAAAAAAAGCAATATAGTTCTCTCCAGGTAGAAAACTGCCCAACATATTAGTGATTATTCCATTATACTTTCTCTAAAGCATAATGGCCAGTGTTGATGGCCTGAAACTGAATTTATTGAAAGAATAATCTGATATTTAAGGGCAAATACTGCTGCTTTTCATGGGAACTTGGAACCATAATAAGATGCTTCTGACCTATGGTGCACCTGTGTACACCTTTTCTGGCCTCTATGCTCAAGAGAATGATGAGTGAGAGCCTCATTAAGTTGCTTGATAGTGGTGGCTATTTGTGTGAGCGGGTACTTCAGTGCTGTATCTGCGATGGGAGCTGGACTCTGGCATCCCAGGATTTAGGCAGGCTGCAAAGCTCATCTTCCACTCCAATTCTCCTAAATTCTGCCACTGCTCAGAGCAGCCTGACAAATATGTCTGTAGGCGTGGAACAAACCTGAATATGGTCTTCACCAAGAGAAGGCCACCCATGCTCCATCATCATTAGCAATTTAGCACAAAGGAGGAGTGAGTGGACTTCTGCCTGGCCTGGAAGTCACCTGCCGTTGCTGACCCTGCTTTACAGCAGGTAGATCCAGCACTGGGAGGCGCCTGCAGAACAGAATGGCACCTGAACACCTTGCTTACCATGTCTGAAAGACAAAGGCATGATGAGGGGCACAGGGTGGGTTAGGATGTGCCCTTCTCCATGGAGAAGAATGGTAGGGAAAGCAACTTCCAAACCCACCCAGCCAGCTTCTCTTCACACAGTGGGTATAGCAGGCTGCTTAGCCTGCAGCTCACCATTCCTGTCATGCCTAATATGTACCTGCCTGGTTTTATGCACCCTAAGGGGCCGCTGGAATGAAGGTGAGACTCAAAGACACTAATAATTTTGCAGTCAAACCAATAAGCAAGGATTTGCTCCATCTGCAATGCACAAACGTTTGGGGTTTTTTTTGTATTTGCTTGCTAAACGAGCCAGCAGCATAAAATTATTATGGAGGAAGGTTTTGTTATCAGTTGCATGCAGCTGTAGCTTAAAGGAGAGAAAATTCACTGAAGCATTCAAAACTGGCAACACAATGACTACAGTGCAGGTACCCATCCGTAGAAGGTGCACAACCTGCTGTGGGTCTCTGCCTTTACCTCATGAAAAATCCTTTCATTGCAAATGAAGCTGAGACCTGACAATAGCTTTATTGAGGTGGCATATGAATGACAGTGTGTATCACAATAACTACTAGGCAAATTACTTACATTAATAAATGTCAGGTCTTGGAGACAGAAAGAAGTGATTGCTTCTTCAAGTGAGGAGACCAGAGTAGCTTTAGTCAACATTTTTGCATTTTTAAGCTGGAGAAAAAGATGTGTTCCTTTCTTCTCCTAAAAGATGAGCTAACATGCAGTTAGTTCAATTGGGAAACGCAAAATGCAGTAACATACTTGAATTTTTTGCATTTTTATCATACATTCATAAGACTAACTCTTAGAGCAACCCCACATAGTTCTTGGTGCTATATGGTAAAGTCAATCTCTGCCTGACAGTGGTCTAAAGAGATCCAAAGGGACCAAAGAGACCACAGACCAAAAGTAAGGACATGATATCATTAGTTATAGCTGGGGACCAAGGCACAGAACAGCTAAATCATTTGTTTGGGTCATGGAAGCTATGGATAAATATTTCTTGATCCAGTTCCACTCTTAGTCCAGTGCCTTTCTTATACATTAGCTTTATGTACAAATTACCATAAATGCTCTTTTTAGACTAATAATTCAGTACAATGATTGAGATAAAATTACAGGGATTTGGACAAGCAGTACTATTATTACCAGCTCACTTTTTCCTGTTGGCATTGTGTAATGGGATATAGTCCTGGGCAGTCATACATTTTTCAGACACTATCAGAAATACTGTTTTTGTGATTAACACCATTCTCCCCTTAAAGCAAGAAGCAGCATTTCAGCCACAGCTATTATGTTCTGAGAAGTAGAAAATGACAATGAATGTGTATCTCTTGTCCTCCTGAGAAAAATCGGTAGTATATGAAACAGGGATTTGTAGTACCTATGAAAAGCAATGCTTGATGGAAAAAGAAAAAGCTACTACTTCGCTGGATTTTCAGAAGTGCCTTACCACGGCAAAATAAAATTAAAGTAGCTAAAGCTATTTAAGTGCTCACAACCAGTGCTCGCAGACTCTTTTGAGTCATGTGAGAGAGCACAGCAAGAGAGGATGGAAAGCACAATTTACTTGAGAAAATATTTTCTCTGTCATTTTTTTTCTCCAGTGTCTTCTTCAGTGCTTTCTGTGATGCTAAGTTGAATGCTGATGAGTCAATACTTGAGGCAAATATATGTGACTGAGCTGAGGGACTTGAAATTTGTCACCACAGGAGACCTCTGACTTTTCTGGCTGGAAGCTCAGAAGTTCAGCAAGGCCTGGGGCTTTATGAACTATAAAAACAGCCAGTGAAGGAGTAACACTCCTCATTTGGTGAAATTTCACTGGATGAATAAATTTTTAGTGATATTTAAATAAAAATATATTTTTTTTATTTTAACAAAAAGATCCAATTTTTTAAATAAAAGAACAAAATGACAGATGTGCGAATGTGATAACTCTCAGTAAAGGCGTGGGAGACTTCATGAACTCAGAAGCGTTGGCGGTCAAACTAGGTAGTGAGTATTGAATATTGCATTCAAGTGCTGTATTTTAAAAGGGAGTAAGTGACTAACCCACACCAAACCTCTGTGCCACGCTGCCCTGGCCCATGTGCAGAGGGAGGACCAAACAGACTGACCCTCCTGGGCTGAAGGGCCCTGCTCTACTGAGAAATAAGTCAGCCAAGATGCAGGGTGAGAGGGACCACAACAGTGTTATATCCCCTCTTCAGGAAGCCAGAAACAAGCGCAGTCTTGATATACCCTTGTGCTCTGAAGTCTTTTATCTATCCTATTTTCACTGCCAATTTCCCCCGTCTGCATCTTTTTGATTCTTGACTTTCAAGCAGTCCTAGCAGACAGGGCTGAGGAAGATGCTGGGCTTTGTTACAACCCTGTCACTCAGCTCAGGGTCTCTGAGGTGAAAGTGAACTATCCCACAGCATTAGGAACCACCTATTTATATTTTCTCCCAAGAGCATGCACATATGCACATCTCTAAGTCAGTAAATCTCCTGAACCGGAGCTGTTAGGGTAACTCACCTCCTTTAATACCAAACCCAGAATCATTTAACTTTGCAAAGAACTAGAATAACCTCAAGGCATCTGTACTGAAGTTAAACATTAAACACTGATGAATAAGAAACAGAAATAAAAGGAAGCAGGATGCAATTTGTTGTGGGGCTCAGTTCTCATTTGCTAAATCAGAGAACTACAGCCCTTGAGGCATTGATAATTTATTTTCTGAACCACTCTTTTTTTATCCTGCACTCATATTGCTATAAAACCTGAAAACTCAAGTGATTTAAGCTATGTTCTATGAAACAGAAGTATAAGATAGCTCCTTTCCAGTCAAAATGCAGTGATTTTTAACTCTCCATTAGACCAAGAGGCCAGTCAGCATTTGGGATCCTGCAGTTTTATTCTGTCAGAGGAAGAAACCGATTCTGAAGCCTAGTTCACCTTTAGTATGATGCTGCCTGTGCACAAAGAAGGCCTTATTTGTCTAAGCTCAGGGGAACCAAGTAAAAGTAAGAATTTTCTTCTGGGTTTAGGGAGTGGGTTTTCTCTGGTCTCTTTTCAGTCACCACTGACAAAGTCTGATGTTCCTTCAGGAGCAGTTAATCACTATATCTGAGCCCACAGCATCCCTCTGTTCCTGATCCTGTGCTCCAGCTTCCTCTTTCACGATGCATCTGCCCTTCTTTCACTGCACATCAGCCAGTTTGACTCCCCAAGAAGTAAACTAATTCAGGTTAAAACAACAAACAAAACTTGGAGCAGTGCAGCTTATTCAGAGACCATGCAAGTGTCGAGCAGCAGCTGCACTGGGCCAGGCTGTGCAGGCAGAGCAGGCTGGGGCAGGGAATGCAGCAGCAGCAAGCAAGGATGGCCCTTTCCATCACCATGAGCCAAGGAGGTGGCAGAAGTTTATCCTCTTATTGAACAGGAAGGCATTGCTCTTTTGCCATCACTACCTACTGAGTAGCACAGTGTCATGTTTCTATTAGAGATGCGAAGTCTTCTCTAGCAGAAGACCAATGTTGATAATATTTTTACCTTAGGAAGAGCATCAAGGAAGGCTACAGATGGCAAAAACTCTATTTATTTATGATCATTTAACCCTCACGAAAAATTCAGTCCCATGTCACAGCCATGTGGCACGAGCTGTGCGATGTAGAGTGAACGATAAAGTGGCTGAAGTGTACGACAGGGGAGAAAATGTTGCATGTGCATCCACACACCACCTGAATCTTTAACTGCTGGACGGGAGTCCTTTTGCAGCAGGCAGCTCCAGTGAGCTGACAGGTGCTCCTTTCGACCCCTCAATCACACACACTCTCAGGAGTTTCCTCTTCCTTGAGGCTCAACCCCAGGTTTCCTGCAGCAGTCTCAGATGTTTAATTCCAGGAAAAAAATACTTCAATAATTGAGCAGCACAGAAATAGGGGCAGCTCGAGATGGGTGCCTCTGGAGAAGGACGACGAACAAAGAAATCCCTGGGCAATTATACCCTTATGTTCTATGCACCTGTCTCTCACATGCTCTTCAGATGCCTTTTTAGTCCAATAGTGATTTTTGGTATGGGGTCTTCTAACATCTAATTAGATTCTTTTTCTGACTCCATAAAGGCAGGCCATTAAGTGTTCTTACCCTGCTGAATTGCAGCTTCTGCTGATGATTGTACACTCCTTGTCTTCTGGTTTGTGCTTCCTGTGCACCTGCTCATGGGCAGAGCATGGGAAAAAGTCCTAGACCCAGGATAAACTTCACTTAGCAACAACTAAAACATCAGTGTGTTATCAATGTTATTCCCATACTAAAGACAAAACACAGCACTGCAACAGCTATTAGGAAAATTAATAATAATATTAACTCTATTCCAGCCTAAAGCATATCTAAGTGTAAGTCCACAGTTTATGGCCTAGGCTTCAGCAAATCTAGCTGCTCATTCTAAGCAAGTAAAGCTAAGCAAACAGAAAAAGCACACAGTATTATAACTTTAAGTGACACATCTACTTAAAACTTGTCTATTTAAGCAAAAAACAGTAATATCTTTCAATAGCAAGCAACCTGATTGACAAAGGTCTGTTTTATGCATTTTACTGTTCTTTATGTAATCATTTTAGAAGAAATGAGGACTGGGAATGAATCAAATACCTTTGGTTTTTTTCGGACTTTCTTGCATATTCACAGGTTTAAAAAAACCCAACTCCAACAAAAATCTACAAACAGAAAAAATATGTCTGTTAAGCCATGACCAGTAGAGCCAGTGGAGCCAGAAACAAGTGAAAAAAATACATTAAATGAGTTCTGACTTATTTAATGTCAAATTTTCTCTTTACTTCTATTGTAGACAACTAAACAAATGGTGGTTCGATGGGTGCAGACATGAGCTTGTTCTCACGCATGGGTCATTAAATAACTGAATATTGTAGCTCTATCACAAGAAAGAAAAAAACCCATGTGTTCTTTAAGGCTCTTCTCAAGCATGTATATTAACAAATTAGCAGGAAATGAATACAAGTTTGGTTGTTCAATTCAGTGATCCCATTCTCACATATTGGATTCATATCATTATTTCATCACTATAGATTACTTCTCTCCTCACCCCGCACACACATATGTACTGGAACTAACATCCTTTGTTATTATAATGATTAGCAAGCTGAAATTCAACACTTCTATTGGATCTGGGCAAACATGAGAGAATCAATATTGTTCACAGTGTCAAGGTGTATTATGAGAGAAGGTGTATTAAGTCAGAAGAGAGCCATGATCCTAAATATTTCTTCACAGATGTTAAAATATTGCTTAATCAGGCCTATGAAGAGCACCCATACAATCAGAAGTGGTTTGCAAATTCCTATTGTTAAAATTTCATTAGCAAGTCAAAAAATAATTACTGGAATAATAAAATCATCGTTATCTACCGTTCCCAGAAGTCAATGAAGATATTTAGTTTGTAAGAGCTGTGTGGATTGCCATTTGAAACTTGCCACTCTGCTCCCAGCATAAAGTATCTTCAGTTTTAATTTTGTAGCCTCTGTCTTGGCTAGAAAATTGGTCTGAATTATTCTTGTCAGCTCAGTAATGGCAACTTCCTCTGGTCCAAACCAGCTAGTGTGCTGAAAATGGGTTGTTTACAAGACAAGGTTTTTCAAACAGACTTGGATATTAAAGGCTACTTGGGTTAATCTTCTCTTCTAATTGGACAACTTTGTTACTATGTCAACAATTATATGTTTTGCTGAGAACTCGTACAAACATTACCTCTAGTAAATTTGGAGCCCACTCAAAGTGTTTTCAACTAATGGGTGCTTGCAAACAAAAGCATCCTTAAGATACCCTTCCTTTTCAATTTCTGTGCAAAATTCCCATACACAATGAATACTCCTCAAGTCCTGGGGCTCAGCTGAAAAACCCTCCTCTTAACTCTTCAATAACTCCATAGATGCAGAGATTTTGAAGATACAGGCAAAAAATCCCCATTCTTTCAGGCCTTCTTTCCATCTCTGCTTCTTATTATAATGACTGGTTCAGGCTTCAGACTCAGCTATTCAGCTTCATGCTTGGAACTGAAAATACACACACTCCAAAAAAACCCAGAACACAAAATCAGAAACTGTGCATCTGCATAAAGTATTCGTAATGAGCTTTGTCTTTTATTTCCTTAAACATCCATGCATGTGATTCTCTTGACAAATGACATTTTCAGGAACTGCAAAAAAAAAATCTTGTGATTACGCATATAAACCTGTCTGTATAAAGGTTCTTATACAGAGAAGATGAACAGTCATTTCCAATGCATCCTACTCCAATATATTGTGTTTGCTCAATTTCTGTCACCTTATCAGGAAGCAAGAAGTTTGCCATGAGACTTTGATAAGTCACACACAAAAAGCCATAGTCAGCAGTCAAATTCAGAGCAAATAGATCAAAAACAACTGAGACTGAAATTTTTCATACCAAGGACTTATTCTCTTGGCTCTTACATATTTTGTTTCCCTTTCTTTTCATAAGAATAGTACTCATTGACTCCATAAGACAAGATAGGGACATGAAGCTAAGCACACTCACAGTGGCTTGAAGGATCATTGGAAGACTTCAGTTGAATAGATATTTAGAAGCAAAAGTACATGAAAGACTGCCCAAGATCACAGGACAAATTGCTGATAAAGACGGAAATAGTACCCAGAACTACACTATTATTTCCAGGAAAATATGAAGTTGCAATGGTAACAATGGCTTTGCAACCACAAATGCTGGATCCCTTTGATAACTTCTCACATAGCAGGAGTGATTTCCCTTGTTACAGGGACTGTTGTGAAGGGAAACTATTCTTCCACTTCTTTCAGACCTCTCTTACATGTGATTTTTAAAATACTAAAATACACTTCAATTTAAAAAGAAATAGTTTAGCTCTTCTCTCTAAAAAAAAAAAAAAAAAAAAAAAGAGAGAGATCTACCTCATGTTATTTGAACACACTCCTAATTTTCTACAAAATGTTTCCTCCCTGGAGGAAATCAGAGTGCAGAACCTTTGTGTAAAACTGTTTTGTTTTCCACAAGGGCTTGAGAAACTTACTGCTTCAATTCTCAGATGAAGCTGAACTGTCACACGGATAAATATCTACAGTAGCTTAAAATCATGTATTATTCCTTACTCTTTGAAGATTGTGTCATCCACATTTTTCTTTGAAGGCTATTTAATTTATCTGAAGTTTATGGGTGCACAAACGAGTATGATAATGGTGCACTTTTAGCCCAAAAGAACTTTATTCTATTTCAGGAAAATAAAAAATTAAAACTGTCACCGCTGACTCTACGTAAAGGTCTCCTGGTCTTTATGAGATCAGGATCAATGTATTTCATCGGCACCTGGTGACAGCTGAATACCATTAAGTTTGGATATAGAAATGATAGCTTTCACTAGAGCAAGAAGCGGCCATTTTGCTTTTCAAGGGGTAAAATGTGGTAGATATGCATGAAAAACATTCTTTATCTCCAGTTGAAAATTTAGAGATTCCCCTTGTTATTTCCATTTTACCACATAAGCAGACCGCTGACAACCCCCAAGGTCAGCACAGCAGAGACTAAAATCTTTAGATTTTAGGGAAACCGCAGGACCTAGCGTTAAAATTGGACAGCTACGGAGCGGCCGTAAGAAAACCGGCGAGGCTGTTAGCATGAACTGCTGCTGCCCACCTGAAGAGGGCGCACGTGGCGAAATGAAAGTCTGCGAGGAGGCCGTGTCCGGCCCTCCAGCAGGACCCGTGTCCGCCCTTTTCAGTGTGTTTTCGCATCATTTTTGGTTTAAAAGAAGTCACCATTTTTGACTAATGGAAGCGTCACTGAAGTGTTTCCAAACACCTTTAATACATAGCAAGAAAGTCGTAAGTGATGACATTATCTCAGGTTTCTTATTTTTCTGGCAGGCTGTGCTTCTCCTGTAGAAGAGACATTTTAGAGGTCATCTCCTCAGCTGTGATTCATTCTGCATGGTGGTATCTTCATTGGCTTGAGGCCGATAAAACATTTCTGTTTTGCTTTCCTGTAATTGCACAGCTCTTGAATTTGACACCCGGGCTTTCTGCCATTTCTGAACATGTTTTTTTCTATAATACCCTGAGACTCAGTTTTGTTGTTTGGGGTTTTTTTCCCTGCTGTGGTAACTGCTGTCTGTTCAATAACTTTGCCTTTTTCCTCTCCTGCATTTTGGGCTAAAATCTTGAGTGCAAAGCCTTGAAGGATGTTTGCTGTAGATCCTTCACTTTACCTTGACCCCGGGTTTTGTCTTTTTTTTATTTGCTTTGAGTGAATCACGGGTATCTTCACTTCCTGGGTAAGAGGTGTTGATGCAGAAAGACAAGAGAAAATTTGCAAGTGATATTCTGGAGACTTCTCTGTAGTTACTTTCAATTTTTCCTAATACCTCCTGTTTGTTTCCAAGCACAGCATTACCCTAATCCACTTATTGTTGCATGATAAGCAGCATGAAATAGATTTTGCTGAGGATATTTAGCAGCAGTTGAAATTCCTCTGAAATAATGTGATCATTTCTCACTGAAATTAACCTTCTCAGATAATTTATTCTGTAAAGTTAATGATATGTGTACTCTAACTGACTTGCTAAATAAGTTGAGTCCCCTGTGATTAATGTGTTTATTCTCGCCAGCAAAACAAAGCTGCAGCCTATGCAAGGACCTCAGATATGTCATGGGGCAATTTTTGGAGCATTCTGGATAAGATTTTGGTGCATCCATGTCACTCATGTCCTGCTGAGAGACCTTCATCCTGTTTTATCCCTTTTCCCATGCAAGCAACGGTATTTACAATTCTGAGTTAATGTATTGGATTTGCATGGCAAGGTTTTAGTAGTAGGAGAGCTACAGGGGTGGCTTCTGTGAGAAGCTGCCAGAAGTTTCCCCTGTGTCCGATAGAACCAATGCCAACCCCTGGCCAAGGCTGAGCCCATAAGTGATGGTGGCAGTGACTCTGGGATAACATAGTTCAGAAGGGGAAAAGTTGCTGGACAGGAGCAATTGCAGCCAGAGAGGAGTGAGAATATGTGCAAGAAACAGCTCTGCAGACACCCAGGTCAGTGAAGGAGGAGGGCAGGAGGTGCTCCAGGCGCCAGAGCAGAGATTCCCCTGCAGCCTGTAGTGCAGACCATGGTGAGGCAGGCTAGGCCCCTCTGACCAGCAATAAGTCACACTAAGTCTCCCAAGTCCAGTCTGTTTTGTCCATGACAGTAATTGGAGTGATCTCCCCCTATCCTTATCTCAGCCCATGAGCCTATTGTTATATTTTCTTCCCCTGTCCAGTTGAGGAAGACAGTTATAGAGCAGGCTTTTGTGGGCATCTGGCAGCCAGCAAGGGTCACCCCACCACAGTTCACGCAATTCATGGAAGCACTGCTGTGCCAGGACTGGTGGTCTGTTCAGGCTGCTGCTGAGACTAGTCTCAGGGAATTCATGGTGGTTTTAGGGTAAGGACTCTTGGAAGATGACAGTTGCTGAAAGGGACCCACATACGCAGTACTTGCTAGAGCCTTCACAGTGCCAGCCTGCCTATTCACCATAAATTCATCATATTCTGGAGCACCCCTGCCCCTAGCTGTAATGAAATATTGTGATATGACACCAGAGTGATATGACAACGAATAAAGCCCAAGTCCTTTGCTACTTCATCTCCACAGACTCCAAGCCAAGCTAGAGGTTCACTGAAATTCAGATGTGTGAAGGTTGCCAGCTCTGTTCTAGCTCTACTCAGCTTTTCAAAAAGTCACAGCACAGCAACACTGTGCCCAGTTACACAACCACACATAGCTGCATCTTTATTTTAAGAACTTCAGTCCTGGGCTTTTGAATTCTCTTGGTAGCTCCCATAGGTTTTATTGTCTGTTTGACTGGTGTTCAAATAACAGATAAATAGGAATGCTCCCACTATTTGCTATAACTTCAAACATAGTAAAACCCTGATGTAAAGCAAAGTGGCTGTTTCTTTTGTCCAGAGACTCAGAAAACTGGCTGACATTTCCTGAGAGAGACAGCCTTTTACAAACTGATGTCCTCAATCTGCATCACCATCAGCAGGAAGAGGGGAAGTGTGACAGATAGCTGCTGCACTTTTATTTTTTAAAGATGAGAGATGTGATGTCTAAAACCACTGCATCTGTGTTCACATCCATTTCTGCCTCAGCCTTTAACATGTTGCTTCAGAGCCCCCAGATTTGGTGGGTCTGCCTCTATGAAGCTGACTTGTGAAGCAAGATTCAAGCTTCTGGAGCCTACTGCCTTGATGCCCATACAAAGTGCAGAGGATTGCTATGGGTTGTAGGTACTTAAAAAATCCCCACATCCTCCATGAGCCTTAGCTATATGTATTTCACTATTTAACATAATCCATCTGTGATAAAATGATCTGACCATTAATGCTGCGTTGTCAAGGAGATTATTTGGCCTTTCTCAGAGGGAGTTCACTGTGTGGAAAGCAAATAGCTCGGGATAACAATTCATTTTAAAAGAGTGCCCACGCATAATAACTGATACTGCACAAAAAGCAGAGTACATTAATTACTTGCTTCTGCCTTCATGAAAATCAGTTATCCTGGTCGGTGTGTTTTTCAGTGCTTAAACTGGATGGGGCCTGAACTCCCAGAGAAAACGTGACAAAATGTTCTCGGTTATTTATGGCTATCAGAGCGAAAGACAGGGAAGCAAATTGTAACTGCATATTACTGCAGTGGCAAGAACAGAGGCCAGTTCATGAGAATGATGTGTAAGAAGTGCAGTCCAGCTAGAAAGAAAATATTTCTTATGCCTAATAATAACAGAATAGGAAATCTTTCTTGTACCTCTTCACTCAGTCAGGGTCTGATTTGATGTTTGCTGGAATCAATGGGTAAAACTCTTTCTTTTCATTTTGGCTCCACTCCGTATATATAGTATACAGAATATATTTTTCTTTTTTCTATATAATCTTCCAGAAAGAAGATTATAATGAAAAACAAAAATAAAAAAGGTCCTGCCATGAAGGAATGTCTTTAATATCTGTAAAACCAACAGGCTCTGCATGCTCTCAGCACTTGTCCATTTTGAGGTTTTAAACCAAGTTTCGGAAAGGACTGCTGGAAAAAAATTGGAACATTGACTGAAGTCATTTTGAATGGTTGGAGCCCTTTTGGAGAGAAGTTGAAAGGTGTGGTAATCCTGGCATCTGCCAGTTTTTCTGGTTTCTAAATGTGCTGGTCCATTGCCTGAGCTCCTGTGCGCTGAGGGGCTGGCCAAGTGCAACTGTGTGCCTCACTGTGGAGATCTACACACATGAAACAAGATGCATCAACATGGCCCTACTGTGAAAAGTTGTGATTTATAACCTGTTGCCAGGGGATTTTGTCCTTTTTTTCCTGTATTCTTAGTTAACAGTTGGACTTTATGATCTTAAAGGTCTTTTTCAACCTAATGATTCTATGATTCTATGACATAGCCATTACGCTGGCACTTCTCAACCTATTCATTATGATGACCCTTCATTCTGAGTAAAGCCTCTTAAAACCCTTAACACTTACTCTAGAAGTACAACCAAAAATGTAGCAGTGATAGAAATAGTAACCCACTATTTAATTTATTTCAGAGTTGTTTCAAGACTGTCAGACTGTGTGACCCTGAGGGGTGAGAACCGGGAAAGGAGAAGCAAAGTCACCTTTCCCTTGCCTCAAGCTACCCTGCAACCTCGTGTCCTCCCCTGGTCTTGGAGGGAGTTTGCACCTTCCAGCAGAAACGGAGTGTGCAGGAGTGCCTGTGCCAGCCTTGCTGTCCATGTGGGACATGTGGGACCCCTCCAGGTTTTGACCTGCCATAGCAAGAGAGCAGGAGGCTGTGAATCCCTCAGGTAAAGCTGGCTGGGTATATCTTGTCTCTGCCCTGTGTCAGCCAGTGTTTTGGCTTGGCTATCTGCTGCTTGTTTCAGCTGATGCATAAGGAAATGTAAAAACAGTTCTGAGACACAGGTTGCTCTTTCCACAGATGTCTGCAAGTCCCAGCGCCTGGAGGAGGAGAACTGGTTCCGGAGACCTCAAAGTGCTTATGGCAAAGGACAGCCCATCAGCTGGATTTACTTTCAGTGCAAGGAAATGGAGCTACATGACTTTTATGTCTAACAAGAAGGATTTGCAACTTTGATCAGTTTTGGTACATCATCCTGCTTCTTCTGCCAGCTTGGCTACTTGGCCAAAGCTAATGAAATGTGAACTTTAGAACAAGTGATGCCATTATGGTCTGCTTTTGATTCTTTTATTGATGTTCTTACCAGGTCCTAACTGGAAGTGGGCTCCTGATGTCTGTCTACCTTGCTGAGTGTATATATGATCTATTATCACAGCTCTGCCACTATTGCTTGATCTTTTTTAGTCCCAACAATGTACCAAACTTATTGACACATTGGATGTCTCTAAATTAATTAAAACATGAAGTGGCCTACAAATCCCCTATCTTTAAAGTATAGTTTTAAGAGTACAGTCAGAGCACAAGAAGAGTCAACAGAAGACTTAGTCTACAAGGGAGCTGGACCAGACAAGTGAGCTTCACACACCTAGCTCAATGACTAGAGAGATGTCTTTTGACACTACAAGTCTACAAGCATTCTCGGAAGAACAGCACATCTTCAGGCTGGTACATTGTGAAGCAAGTGCTTTTTCATTAATAAGCACATAGAGCACAGTTTCCACCCCATACAAGCTATCAAAGGACAAGCAAGAAATCATTAAATGGTACATGTATTGGCACTAAGGGATTTCCCAGGTCACCTCCATAGGCACCATGAAAGCTTATAAGAATTTCAAAAATTCAGAAGAAAACAACCTAGTCCCCTGTAGAGAATGCTTCTATGGAAGCTGTGTTTAAAGAACAGAATCAATATAACACGTTGTACATTTGCAAATACTAAAACCACTCTGTATCTTATAGGAAAGTCCCTGCTTTATTTTCATGTGAGTTTTGGTAAATTGAAATCCACCATAGGTTTCCAAAGTAACAATACATTAGGAAAGAGATTATATATACCAAATTTTCAGAGATGCAAAGGCAGTCAGATTCAATAAGACAAAACAAAGCTCTCTTTTGAGCTTGTAGGGTTTTTTACTGGCTCTTTTATAACTCTTTTGGGAACATGTCTAGACAGGATAATCAAAAAAAAAAAAAAAAGGTATATAAGCTTATGTTCAGAAATATCACAGCTAGGGGAGGGAAATGTGGAATTCCCATGGAGGATGGACACGATCTGAGCCCTGGTGCTTATACAGAACATTGGTGTGGGGAGTAGCAAACTGCAGCTGGGGAGGTGTGAGCAGTGCAAGGACAAAGTATAACCATGCCAGTTTATAGTAGTGTATGCAGAAATGCTACCTTGAATGCCCATATGAATTCAGCATGAATAAATGATCTCTACATTACTAATATGATTAATGGCAGAGTAATGTTTCTTGTAATCAACCAGTAGTACTTGCTTTCTCAAAAGACAGTAAATAGTGACTCTTTGTGTGGTGGTTTCTCATGCTGTGTTACTGAAGAGGTAAAAGGACAGACTGAAACATAATGCAAAAGTTGTTCAGGTTTTTTTCCTCCTTTTCTTCAAAGCAAAGCATACCAGTGGACAGCAATGTTTCTCTCTCTACAGCCAAGTTTCATGATGCTTTGAGTTGCCTGACTTACTTGAAACTATAACATTTTCTTCCAGGAAGTTTTCTTAGGGCTATGGGTTAAGCAGCCCTCATGGAAGACCTGCTACATGTACTGCTCCTCCCTGTGCTATGTCTCTGGCAGCATAGTGTAAGCAAGCACCATAAGTCATATCAGAATCAGCATCGAGTAAATAACCCTTGTACCCATCCTTTTGGCTGCAGAGAGGCTCAACCAGCTTTTTGCTCCTCAGGCTGTTCTGCTGCCTTCAATATACAACCACTTTTGTTTATACACACATCCCCCACACAGAGAAATTAAAAGATCTGAAGCACCATAAAATTATAACAACCTCTAATATGCAGCTCGTGGCCCTCAGCACTACCTAGTTTCATTGGTAGGTATGGCCACATTAGAGAGGATGCTGAAATTGTTGAAATGGCCAAATAGCATCAGATTTTTTCAATAAGATTCTTAGAAGGAACGTGTCCATTAAGATCTGGCTTTCATTTCACAAAGAAAACACCTAACCAAACTTTTCTGGGAGGTTTTTCAAAAGCAGTAGTGGCTGGTTTGGTTTTTGTGCCTCCTGCTTACAGGGAGTGCCAAATTTGTTGCCAACAGACCTAATTCAATGAATTGAGACTGGCATAGAATTTGGTCCTGAAAACCCAGCTTGGTCTTGTTCGCGTTTCATGCAGTTACACGTTCCAGCATATGACCTCGTTAATCATACACACAGGCTATGCAAGTACAAAGCAGCATCAGAGAGACAGAGCCTGCTATTCCCTGTTAACGGCTCTCTTGGTACTTATGCAGAGTTGATTTTAGACTGTCAGGCTCACAAACTTCTCTGGTCACAACTCATTGCTAACATATGACAACTGACTCTAGCAGTTCACCTTGAAGGTAAAACCAAAAGACAACAAATGAGAAACATCTTCACTATACTCTTAAATCTACATACATTATAAAATTACCAGAATGGCTACTAGGGACTGCAGTGCTGCTTCTGGGTTTCTGCGACTGAGCTTGGAATCAAACAGCCCTACTTCACTTTCTATCCAATTTAAAATGCTTTAATGCCTTGTACTTAGCTTCCCTGTTGATAGGTTAAGAGGAAGCTGCATCTGAGGCACCAACACCCCACTGTGCTACTGATCATTTTTAAAAAACAGGTAGAGCACCATGATCAGCTCCACAGGGGGGTGCTTCCTGGCTGCAGTCAATGCAGCAGGTATTTTTTACCCACTGTTTTAAGTGTGTTAAGCTTTGCAACTGAATGGGCACCAACCCGTGTGCCTCTTACAGCTTCGACCTTGCCACATTGTGGAGGGACCATGACAGCCCTCTCCCCCTCCCTGCTCTGACCTGCAGTGCTGAGAGCAGCCAGAACAGAGGAAGCAGCAGAGGAGCATCTCCAGCTCGATGCCCACACTGTGAACCTGTCTTTTTGACAATATAGCCTCTGATCTTCCCTGTTATGAAAAATGTCCTCAATGTAACAGGCCTTTAAAGCTAAGGGCAAGGAGGAAAACTACGGGGAAGGGCGTGTGCTGTACTATGTGCAGCCATAGAGGCATTTATGGTAGAAGAAGGATGAGAGAGGGGAGCAGATGGAAAAAGCTTTGTATGCTGTAAAACTGTCTTTCAATTCATGCTACACATTACCGAAAGCATATTCTTACAGTCTGGTAAAATAATGCACCAAGTCCTAATTATTAGTTCCATAATAATGCATATAATTACACCTAAAAAACCTGAAAAATGCGGTCTTGTGCATCTCCTAATGAAGACATTTACTTTGGCTAAAGAATATTAACACAGCTGTGGTGTTATACAGTAACTTAAAGCTATTTTTTATGCAGTGAAGTAAAGCTATTTTCAGATGTTAGCTACATACTCACTGCTCATGCACAACTGCAGCACAAATGAATGAAGCTCAAAATGAACAAACTTACCACTTTTTGCGCCTCTGCATACTAGAGCAATTAAAGAATAAAGGAAAACAGAATCAAATCTTCAGGAAGTAAACAACATTTGCTCAGCTTTATCTCACAGGATTACTGCTTGAGTAGATTTTATTTAATTCAGACTTATTTGTTCATCTCTAATTAACAACATAAGTGATTCGTTCCTCTGATCTTCTGCTATCATTGTGGGGTTTTTTAATTAGCTGTTTCACATGGCTGAGTCACTACAATGTTCTTAAGATTGCATGTCTCATTGTATTTATCAAATCCACACTTAGGAAATCAAGTGAGCAGTTCTTTGAACAGCAGAATTAAAGTCACTAGTTCTTTGCAGAACTACATCTTTTAGTTAAATCCTCTAGTCTCTAACAAGGCACAAATTCTGATTCAAGGTTCTCCCCTATGCTATGAACTGCATAGCTTTCTCTGGCATGGGTTTTCTGATTATTAAAACTTCCTCTATTCCAGACACATCCACTATCTGAAGCTTCTGTCCTGTACGTACCCACTTGTTTAAATACTTGTCAGCCTTAATGTGTCAGAGTCTGCTAACCTTTCTGTCAAATGTATTTGAAGTTTGTTAAAGCTCCTAAGAATTACTTAGGTTGAACAAGCAAACAGATCAAGAGGCACAAGGTTCTCTCCTTTCTCATACCAGAATGAAAATCTGTGGGATAGGTTCTGAACTGAACTCATTTGGTACAAACCCAAGAGAAGGGAAAGAAAGCATCATATTGTCATTACTTGCTTCTTTTGCCATGGACTCACCCTAACTCTAACAACCACCACTCTCTGGCTCTGCTTTAATGCATTTCCAAATCTACTGTTTGTTCTACTTATTAAATATAAATGAGTAAGTGATTGTGTGATTTACTGTTTGCATTAAAGAGCCAACATGCTCAGAGAGACTAACTGAAGTGAAATCACAACAGTTGCTTTCAAAATTTTCATGGAGCTCAGAAGTTATGAAGAAATACAGTTATAGGAATATAATTCTTTTTTTGAATTATTAGAAAGACTTAAAAAATTTGAAACAAAAAATGCAATTGCTAATTTTTCTTCCCAACAAAAGTATTTTACTAGGTCTGAAACAAATCTGAAAGTTGTTCCACTCATCCGTGGGGTACAAAACATTTTTAGAGATCCTTCCACTCAGCTATAGCAGCAGACCTGTGCTCTTCCAGCAATGCCCCCATCGTTACCCAGTGTCAATTGCAAGAAGTCATGGTGTAAATCAGTTTTCCACTGCCTTGTTTTCATGTTTGTACTAGCAGCTTTAAGCCTGCTCCATGATGCAGCTGGACCACCAACCACCCACAAACAACAATCTCAGGTGACTGCCAGAAGTCTTTTCAGCAGGACTTTTTTACCATCTTCTAGTAAAGACACCACTGGGAACACAAACTCCCATCTTCTATGTGGTCTGTTCTGCATCGTTAATGATGATCAGTAGCAAATAGCTGAGCATACCTGGTTAGTCAGACACCAGATGCTTACATGTTTTTTGGTATAATTTAGTTTTTCACTGCTAATTAGGAAGAAGTTACCAAGATTTACATCAGTTAGAGATTTGGCCCCATTAAGCTTCAAACCAATCTGCTGTTCTTCCTCCATCCTTGGGCAGCTGATGGAATGTGCTTCACCTGGACCCAGCCTGATGCCACCCAGCTGAGAGCTGCTGTCAGATGCTCCTTTTCTAGTGCCTTTTTCTAGGATTTTGTTGAGCTATTTATTCAGCAAGGAATACAGTGCTTAGCTGTCAATTGCTTTGCAAGGCCAAATGAGTCAACCTCCTTCCCAGATACTAGATTAGCATTTTGAACCTCCTGAGCATCTCACTAGGGATGTGCAAACTGCCTGAAAGTATTCAGGTGAGATGAGTAATTTTTCACAGCAAGGAAGAATTTGCATTAAACATTATCGACATACAGTATCTTAATAAGTGATCTAATATCCTCAGCATTTCTTCTGAGCATAAGAAGCAGGTAGTGTGCTGAATTGTGACAAGTCTTTCTACTATAAACAGAGTTAAATGAATTTCCTGAAATTCTGTCTAATCATTCATTACTTTGTTCTTCAGAATAAAAGACAAGCAACCATATTCTTTGTGACAAAGGTCTATGCATAGTCATGGTAGAATTAGTATTCATACTGCTGACTTGAGATTCTTTAGAGACATAAAGCAGATGATAGATAATCGGTTTTACATAGAAACTAGGCTTAGACCTTGAAATAAAACTATAGGATATGCAAGATCTAAAACTCATAACCACCAAAGACAAGATTTCTGCTTTGATCTTTCAGGCATGTCGGTTTGTTTCAAACATTTATTTTATAGGTAGGTAATTTTAATGCCTATAATGTACATGTGTGCTCATAGAATCTAAACCTTATAGGATGAGGTTCCAGCATAATTTTAAAATCGTTTCATTTTTATTTAGAATTTTTGAGTACAATCTACATTTTGCCCATAATCACAAAAGGATTTCCATTGCGTTTTTCAAAATATGTGCAACAATTTTTTATCCAAATATGAAATAAAGCAGATTTTGACGGTGGGAGAAGTAGGTGATTTTGTTATTTGTTGCTTATGTTCTGCTTATCAACACTTCTTTTGTAGTAGAGGCTTTAAACGAAACACAGTATTTCCAATGTGGGCAACGTACATGCTGAGAGAGGAAATAACTTTGCCATAGATACTGCTTCCCTGCTCCTATTTGTTTCACTTCCTCCTTCTCTCATCATTTCCATGCACAAGATTTGTAAAGAAAACAGAGGAAATAACTAAATAGACCAGTGTTTTCACACACGGTTTGCAAACTGAATTAATGTAAGGGACTGTTCCTCCATTGTTAAAGATATTGGGCCTCTGTCTTTAGGCAACTGTGTTTAGGACAAGGGGGATGATGACATGCCCAGAAATTCTTGCATTCCTCATGCTGTCCCTGAGTAATCTCCAATGCTTGACTAATTTGGGATAATAATAACCCAGTTGCCTAGCTGCTCTCTGTGTTCAAGTATAATTTTGGTAAATTGACTCATTCTTTTCCCTTCAACACTTGCCATAATGACTTGAAACATTTACCTGATCAGGTATAGCTGACCCTACATAGCTAAATGTCTCTTTTAAACACTCTTGGCAAATGTGAGTATATTAGTGAAATCTGGGGCATCCTCTTTAGCCTAAATAGTCTTAAATGACCATTGAAGCTTGCAAGCATTATTTCCATGCAAAGCACAACTGAACACACTTATAGAAATGCTATCAATCAGGTTTAACTTTTTTTCCCAGTAAAAAAAAATGAACTATACAGTACATGGTGTATTAAAAATATTAAATGGAAATATTTTCTCTTACATTTTAAGGTATTGTCCTTTATATGATTGATGTCCCAGGGCAGATATTCTTTTTTTTTTCCTTTTCACTGTCATAAAAATGCCAGTTTCTTTATGCTCCTAATGTACTTGTTATTGGGAATCACAGTATCATTTTGATACCTAATGTCTTTTTTTCTTTGCAGATAAGAAACACTTTATAAAAGAGGAAGACAGGCAGGTTTGAATCTCAGACTGCTTAAATGAACATAACCCTATTAAAATTGACTGATGGATGATCTCTCTGCTTTAGATTTTGTCAAGAGCTGAGTGGCCAGTACTCAAGAAAGTAGCAAAAGTACTTTTGATTGATTGTTTTATTGACCACTTTCTTAGATAACAAGTTTTTTAATGACTATACTCAGAGAAAAGGCTTGGGCTGGAAAAAGCAGGATAACAAATGTGACCTATAAAAAAATCAATTATTTGTGATCATAAAATTTATTTGTTTCTTGCATTCAACGTAACTGGGCATAGAGCTTTGCAGGAACGTCTGGAAAACACTAATCCCTTAAGATGGTGGTGAATTTACCATACCATGGTTCTTCACTGCTTTTCTACATCTGCTCTGGTTTATATTTGTGACAGTGAAATGTATATGTGCATCCCATCGTGCCATGGCAGAGCAGAGAGCTCAGTAGAAGCCCTACAATCCTTGTCAGAGAGCTGACCAACCTTCCTTTTTAGGATGTTTTCCAGCTCATCGAGACAGTCTTCCTCACCCATTTTTTGGGGGTTATGTTTCTATATTTGTTCTGGAAAAGTTCCCTGCTTCATCAGACTCTTGTACCTTCACCTGAGTTGCTAGAAATTAGTGAAGAAAAGATCAGACCTCTTAAAGTCCTTCTGGTCTCCTTTGCCATGTGATCCCAAATCTGTCTCAACAAACCACAATATCCAGTGACCTTGGTGACAGGCAAAACATAAATCAAATTTCCCATGTGAGCTAACTGATTGCTTAAATCCAGTTTTCTTACTTTTTGTGACAACTTCTTTTTCTGAACAATTAAGTTGAAAATTGATTATCACTTGCCTTAATCCAATATCACTCTAACATGAAGATTAAAAGAAAATAATGATACAAAAACCCCTCACCTTTGAAACAGGATTTGCACTCTCATAGAGATTAAAAGCCCCTAAATCAAACAGAATTTGTCAGATACATGTAGAAACCCCAAGTCATCCTAAGTCCAGAATTTCAGCAGTGTTTAAGTGGAGGTGTTCAGCAGTTAAAAAATGAGTTAGAAAGGAGGATCACTGCCTTGGGTAATGAGGTTTATCTCACTGAATAGGTGTTAGGTACCCTTACAATCTTTACTCATAGAAGGTTTTCCTAGGTGCAGGTTTGTCCCACAAACAAACCCTTTGCGGCAGGCTTATTACGTTATCAAAGAACCACAGCTATGTGGAGCGACAAATGTAGGGGAATAATTTCTAGTCATCCACAGTAACTTCAATATTTAACCGTGTCGAGTGTAAATCCAGATCATGCCAGTAGCTAGTTACAAACAAACCAGCCTTGGTACTGAAGTTACATCATTGATGGTAACTTTTGTTCTCTACAGACTGCAGCCTTGGAGACATTTGTACAGCACTAAGCACTCAGCACTCCATCAGAGGTGGGCACAAAGTAGAGAATCCTAGTTATGATATTTACGAAGCCAAAGTACAGACACGTAATAGAGTATGAAATTGCCATTTCTGTGGAGCCATATTTCAGAACAGAAAAGGCCAGCTGGGGAAGCGAGTTGAGCTGGAGAAAGGGAATCAAGAATAATTTATAACTAGTGGGGTAAAGTGTTTATACCAATTCACTGTTCTCAGTGTGCTTAACATTATGAGACAGTTTGTTACAGGTTTGTGGTGCCTCAAGGGAGCAGAGATACATTTTAATTGAGAGAAATGGGGGAAAAAATGTACAAGAATATCGTTGACTAATCAGTGTACAGCACAGGGTGTATCAACATGATGCTTCACCCTCTCTCCTACCCAAAGGGTTGTACCAACAGAAATGTATTAGCAAAAGCCAGCACATTTCAGGAGCTTGTTTTTATACCTGTTGCTGTTGAATTGGTAACTGCATCTGTCCTCATTTGTACATGTAATATCAACTGATGCCTGGACCAACAGGCATGTGTGTAAACTGGAGTAACAGATATGCAGTAAAAGTTTCACACTGATCTCTGGTCCATCTGCTGTCAAAATTTCTCTGGCACAGCTGCTGGGCTTGCATGTATTAATGCTGAGCTGTTGTGAAACCAGCCAGTATATTTTGATGGTTGCATTAACACAGCACTAACTGGGAGAAATACTGATTCCTAAATTCAGTATCCCATCACTGACTGATGATCATGTTAAAAGGATAATTTGAATGTACCAGGCAATATGCATCATGTGATGCTTGAAACAAATCCATGACACCAGATGCTTTAATTACAGAGAACATACATTTACAGTCTTGAAATCCCTTCTGCAATTACCACAGATTTTACATAAACACTATAGGTTGGGGAATTACTGTATGGAAAGAAAAGAGAAATGCTCCGCAGAGGATGTTAATCAATGCTGTCAAAATCCTCTGTATGCCTCATGTAGATATACTTCCCTATAGCCATACAGTGACAACTCTATACTTTTTTCTTTTCCAGAATGCAGCATTTGGCAAAAACCCATGAAATGTTAACTACTGGCGGAGACAGGATGGTCTGTCCCATCTCTAATACAGATCAGTAGCAGATGCAGAGGAATGAGGCAAACATCAGATAATACATTTCTTACACATATTCCAGACTTCCCATATTCACTTCAAAGTCACATAGGCTTTTAAATAATCTCCAGCTTCTCTACATCCCATGTCCTCAGCCATTTCTTCCAGCACTGCGAACACTTACATACTCTTAGATGTACTAGTTCCTCAGCCCTAATTCAGAACTTCTACATCACCTACATAAGCTAGCAAAATAAACAGAAACACGAGGAACAAGACTTCATGGTGGGACAGCGTGGCAGAAAAGCATCAGTCAGCCCTGAAAGAGAAATTGGTCTGCAGAGGTGCTGAAAACTTCCAATTCAGCTGAAAGACGAAGTGCGTTATCCAGACTCTCAACTAACTCAGTTTCCTGGTTTGAACTTTGTTTCAGCATCCTGCTGGGCTTGATCCCTGCTGGGTCCCTGATTACCAACACCAAATCTGTGATAGTTGACTCCTATTTATGCTATGGGGTTGAGTATTTGGGGCTACACCCACTGTAGCCACATAGCTTTAAAAGCACAGATTACTAAAGGGGAATATACCCAGTCTGAAGGACAAAATGTTGCAGACTGTGAAAGGGACTGGAAGGGAATCCTTTTTATGACACCCAGGCATTACACTAGTGCTGACATTCATCTCTTAGCTGTGTCTAGAATAAAGGGAGCTGCATATTGTACAGAGCAGAGTCTCAACGAGACCCATGAGACAATTCTGTTGATATACTGTTGGTCAAATCACCAGTAACCTGAATTTTCCACAGGCCACTGGCAACAAATCTGATTCTTCTCACCTCTTTTTCTTCATCTGTTATATAGCAATAATATTTGCTTTACTTCCTTATGTACTTTGGGGTCTATAGATGAAAAACATCTGATCACAATTGAAGTGTGAACAGACAAATGTAAAAAATGACTGGAAAACTGAACCAAGTTACTTCAAACCTCTGCAGTTGTTTGAGTCTAATATCCAGCTCTGATTCAGGTGGTATTCTCTTTCTGTCACCACCTGTTGTTTCAGCATGTTTAAACACCTAGTTTTGCAAACATTACACCATGTGCCTATGCTAATCCTTCTCTCTCAACACTAAAATCTGTTTTGAAATCCAAGTTGCCTTTCCTCAGTTGTGCAACATTTTCTTTTTTTGAGCTCTTCCTGAGCAAAAAGCAAAACCATTTCCCTAAATGGAGAAAAAGGGGGATTTTAAGGCAGATTTCACCTGCAACTTTTTAACACAATAGTGTAAGGAGAGTCAGTGGGTTGAAAGGCTGTGGTCAGAGTTGACAAGGGCTCTTTCAAAGAGTCCTGCAGAAAGGCTTGCTGTTGTTTCTCCTACTGAGGCACTGAGACTTTCAACGAGTGATACAGAAAACCTTTGCATCCACCTCCAGGTGCGGCCAGGCTAGTGAACAGTGCAACCACAACTGTAGTGCTTTTATCCATGCACCTGAAAGCAGTTATTTCTACCATTCTCTGATCTGTCTGTGATTTTATACAACCTGGCTGCGCAAGGAGGAATTTATTCAAATGGAGGAAAGTCTTCATTGAGGTAAGGGTGGTGGATTAGGAACACCCTGTGTGCGTATGCTTGTGTGTGTGTGTATGTGTGAGTGTGACTGACTTCACTGAGCAGCAGTTTGTGCTCTGATAGTTTTACTGCTGCTGTGCTACAGTTCAGAAAGGAGCTGAAAGGGCTCAGGAGTGATGACAGCAATAGCAATAGAGGTTTTGAAGAGAATGGTCTATAAAGAAACACAACTTTTCCTGCTGTTTTCAAAAGCTGGGGTATGTTTCTTTCTGTAAGCTTTGAAGGGACTCTAACGGCTCCCTGAAAAGCAGGAGGCAAGTGTAAACTGCCATCCCTTTCACAAGGACAGGGGCACAGGGAAAGATGGAATTTTAGACAATTACATATTCTTGCTGCTGATCAATCTCCACTTTGTTTCTGTGGGTGGATCAATGTGATCAATAAATGAGATAGCTGTGTGAGACAGAGAGGGAAAGCAGTGTGAAGTAGAAAACCTGTGCGGCTTTACAAATCGCCCTCCTTTCACCTCCCGCTGCTGTCTCCACCCTCGGTAAGCTCTGACTCCTCCTGGAAAACGGTGATGCTGAAGTCTGCCTGGGCTGGATCAGCTCGGTCCCGTGCAGTCCTTTAGCCAGCCGGCAGTGCAGGAGGGCTCTGCTCCCCCTGCTGCGGCCACCTCCTTCTCTGCAGGGGAAAAGCTCCCGTCCCTGTGTTTTCATGAACGCCTCAAGCCAGCTATGAGAAAACTGCTTTTTAACCTGTGCGAATGAGCTGGAGTCTCACAGGGATTAACTTATCTGGCAATTGAATTTGCAAAGACTGAAAGCCCAGGTGCTTTGGGGGGAGTGGAGAACAGTGCAGGAATGGGGCTGTGACTGCATGAAGGAATGGGCTATGGCTCACCCCGGCTCTGCTCTACTCACCCTTTTGCAGGGGAGCATGGAGAACATGTGCTGAGACTGTGTTGGTCAGAAGCAGCAGCGGGCTGACAAAGATGGAGAATGGCACAGGGGACGAGCAGAACCAAACTGGACTGCCATCAAGCCAGGAGATCGTTACAGCTGAATACCAAGTGGTTACCATCCTCTTGGTCCTCCTTATCTGCGGACTGGGCATCGTGGGCAACATCATGGTGGTTCTGGTGGTCCTCAGAACTAAACATATGAGAACTCCCACTAACTGCTACCTGGTGAGTCTGGCTGTGGCAGATCTCATGGTACTTGTGGCTGCAGGACTGCCCAATATCACAGAAAGCCTGTATAGATCTTGGGTGTATGGCTATGTGGGGTGTCTCTGCATCACTTATCTCCAGTACCTAGGGATCAATGCTTCTTCTTTCTCCATCACTGCCTTCACCATTGAGAGATACATAGCCATCTGCCACCCAATCAAAGCTCAGTTCCTATGTACTTTTTCGAGAGCCAAAAAGATCATTATTTTTGTCTGGGCTTTCACCTCCATGTATTGTATGCTCTGGTTTTTCTTGCTAGACCTTAACACAGTAGTCTACAAAGACATTACTGTTGTGTCCTGTGGCTATAAAGTGTCTAGGAGCTATTACTCTCCTATCTACATGATGGACTTCGGCATATTTTATGTTTTGCCAATGGTATTGGCTACTGTCCTCTATGGCCTGATTGCTAGAATACTGTTCCTGAACCCCATCCCTTCGGACCCAAAAGAGAACTCTAAGACATGGAGGAATGACGGGGCTCACCAAAGCAAGCCTGTGAATTCCAAGATGACTAACAGGAATTTCAATAGCACTGTTGCTTCTCGAAGGCAGGTAGGAACAGCAGTTTGAAATGACTTTCTGAAACATAAACCCCACTTGTTTCAGAGATCACCAGTCTAAATCTGTGGAAGGGAGTGCATTGCATATGTGTATGTATATATATATAAATATATATATTCTTCCTCTTTGCTAAATAGTCAAGTTGAAATTCTGTGATACATATATACATACGTAAAATATGTATTTTTGTTGCTTATTCATTATTACCTACTGCAGGAACTGAAAAACAAATACTATTTTATTTCTTCTATCAAAAACCAATTAGGTAGTATCAATAAAGAATGAAACATTTTTACCCATAGTTTCTTTATATTAATCCTGTTAGTAATCCTGACAAATGTACAGAGTGACTCAAGTCAGTTTTGTGATCTGGAGGGAAAGAACTAATCTTGGAGTTTAGGAGACTGGGGATTTTGTCCCAGTTCAGGTACTTCATCACTCTGCAAACACAGTCAAGTGGTTACTTTTCCTGTCTGTAACTGCTGCAGAAAGTCTACTTAAGCAAGTCTGTATATAAAAGTGCTTTGTAAATTCTAAGTACCTTTGTTATTCTGTGTCTCATAAAATAGCTTTCTGTGTTTGTTTCAGTATTTGTTTATGTATTTCTGTATATGCCTCAAACCTGAGGCACAGGTTTGACTAGCTTATTTTAATATTGTTAAATATGCATGCTGCAACGAGTAATTATACATGTAGACTATAGTTAGTAAGTTAATTTATGGCTATTTGCAATAAATCAGACTGCCTCACAGTTACACAGTAGGCAGCAGGTAGCACTGCCAAGCGCAGTGCTGAGAAACGCAGAGCACATTGCTTCCCAGAGGGATCCTGGGAGCAGGATCCAGTGGGTCAGGCAGCTTGATGCGAGTGGCTTGGTTCGCAGCCCTCAGCAGTCCATTTGCCACACAGGATGCTTTTACCTCCTTGCACTGTGCAGTTCCCTCAGGAAGCAAGGCTGAGATGTGCACCCTTTCAAACCAGCTGAGCGCCCCCCTTGAGCGACAGGTTGAACTTTATATTCCTTCTTATTATATATAGATTGCTACGGTTTAATGAGAGGGACCATTTCCCCTTGTTACAGAGATGGCACTGACCTCAAAAGTTAACTGAACTGCCTGCTAGAGCATGGAGCCCTCCCAGAACACAACTACGCTTTGAAATGCATAACTGAAACATGTGGGCTAGGTTATATTTATGTGTCTCCAATTATAGCTGTTAGCCAGAGTAGATGTCTTTAATCTTGTTTTTCTTTGTCCACTAATTAGTAGAAGAACGAGATAATCTGTTCTTCAAGTTCTCAATATCACTTTAGTATACATGCTTGATTACATGTACTTCTCACTTGAAAAACAGATCTTTCACACTGATCATTGCTGAATGTGGATATTGTTATATTATGAAACCTAAATGTGAGGATTGTAATGTCATACATTGCAAAGTAGATTGCAATTGTGGACAATTGAGGATGCAATTGCCTTCTCTGAACTGTGCTTGCGCTACAATGATGGAGTTGTATACGATGTCCAACATGTGATCTGTAGAAAAAGTGGCTGAAAATGTGGTCTAGTCTTCCTGTTTCTGTGGCAGTTTTCATATTTACCCAAGAACATTCTACAGAATGAAATCTGTGCATGTTCCTGTGGTGGGATGGCTCTGGCTAGCATCCAAACATCCACCCAGCCGTGTGCTCATTCTTCAACCCCATGAAAATGGTAAGAAAAGGAGCAAGAAAGCTCATGGGTCAAGATAAGAAGAGGAAGATCAGTTATCAGTAGTTGTCATGAGCAATGCAGACTCAACTTGGGGAAACAATTTACTGCCAATTTATTGCCCCTTGCTAAAGGCACAAGTTATACTCAGTTGCTTCCATGAGGCAACTGGCAGCATGGGGCCAGGGAGTGTTGTGGTCAGGCTGCAGAGGCTTGCCTCTGTCACTCTTTCCTTCTCACTCACTCCCTCTGTGGGTCCTCCATGGGCTGCAATCCCATCAGGTGGTACCAGCTTTGCCAAGGAGCACCTCCTCTCTGGCTTTGGTCTTCCCTCTCCTGTTTCTCACTCTTTTGTTCTCTTCTCCCCTTGCTCTCTGCAGCATTTCTACCTTCTCTTAAATATGTTTTCACAGAGGTACCACCAGCTTGGCTAATGAGCTCAGCTGTGTCCTGTGGTGGGTTTGCTGGAACTCAATGGAACCTTCTCAGGGAGGCCACCCATGCAACTTCCCAGCTTGGACATGGAAATTCAATACAGTCCCACTGAGTGATTATGATTAATTATTATTATACTTAACCTACTAAGAACTCACATTTATATAATACACCAGAATACAACAGTAAGTTAGACAGGTTTCTTCAACTTTCATGAAGGTTTAACTTAGGGAATTTCATAAACACTTCTGAAGATGATTAATCCAACATGGCAGCATGTGAATTGATTTCTCCATGTAGAATAGCTCTCTGCTCAGGGAGGAAGCAAATATAGAATAAAATAACCATTTCCTTATAACTGTGGAGGGCATCTACCTCAGCTGAGGGGGTAGGGGAGGTGGGAAGCTCAGCAGTGAGATAAACCGGGGGGAAGGTGGCTATTGCTGAAAGAGAATAGATGAACCATGTTCAGCTTCATTAGAACAGGTACTTTCAGTTTCTGATGTAAACAGACATAACACCAGCACTGAAGTGCAAAAAAATAGTCGTCGGGTGGTCAGAGGACTTCTGTTTTCAAAACAGAATGGCAATTTAGAGCATTCTATGATTTAGAAAGAAGGCCTGGGATATATTTTATAATGGTGAGTCAAGCCTATTTTAACGTATTTTTGATGTGAGATGCCTGGGCACGAGTTCTGAAGGAAGCTACAGCACATCTCCAATATCAGAAATCAGCTCTTCCAGGTAGAAAGTGGTCCTCTGCTTCCTTATTCCATTCCCTGCCTGCACCCTTCCATCCACAGGATTTCAACGTCACTGAACTAGTTCCAGGAAATATTTATTTCATTATAGTCTTTGGGAAGCTAAGAAGAACAAAATCTGTTTACTAAAGAATTAATGCCCCCATATCAAGAGCTACCAGTGGACAAAGCCTTCAAAGTACTCTTCAGGCCCTGAAGTTTTTATTCAAAGCACTGCAAGACAAAACTTAGCAGGGAAAACAAGCTAATTAAAACATACAAAAAAAAAAACCCCAAAAAAACCCAAAACAACCCACCAAAACCCCAAACAACTCAGGTATAAAAATCAGTCCTTTTTTAAAAAAATGTTGAAAGAGAGGGAAAGGCACAAAGAAAGCTTTCTTTTCTCATAAAATATTTCCATTTCCAACACATTTTTGCTTCACTGGACATCTGTTACTGCTGATATTACAAGATACTGCTGAAATTACAAGATATTTGTTTACACTGCAAACTACAGCTCTATCAAGGAAAGAAGCACCGATAGATACCCATAGTATGTGCCAAACTCCATTCTTACATCCGCCTCTGAAGAGCTAAATCAATGCAACTCTTGCAATATTTTTTGTTTTACAGAGCTGTACTGGATAGCAGGGTGTGATAGATGTATTAAAAGTTTGGGTTTATTAAAAAAACCCAAACAAACTAGTTTTATTGACAGCCAGGCACTCCTTTATACATGGGAGTACATTTCCAATTCACTTTATAATTTCCGTCAGGCTCTTGGTGTCCCAGAAGGCACAGAAACCAGTTCATTCTGCCTCCTCTTTGTCAGAAACTAAATCCACTCTTTATGGAAAGCAGTAAGGGTCATTTATTTCCTTTGCAGAGCTTTTGATCAGCCACTACAAGTCAGTAGGTCACACCTGACTTTGTCATGAGGGAAGATCTCTGTCAGAAGAAAGCAAGATACTGCTATGCTCCATCTTCAGAGGAACCGGTTTGTGCTCACGACTCCATGCAATTGGGCCCTGAGGAATCTAACAGCGTTATAGTTCTTTGTAGTATTGAAACATGCAGTTAAACCTTCAAGCATGTGTTTAGTTTGTGACTAAAGAAAAATCTTTGACATCTATTAGGTCTGATGGAGCTGGTGATGACTGCGTTGGATGGGCTTTCCTCTGTGCTTTGCATAGAAAATAACCTTGCTAGACTGAAGTTCATATATAGCACTGAGAAAACAGAATGATATAGTTCTGGTATACACATTTCCTCAAGTTGAACAGGAGGGAAGTTGAGAAAGTACAATTTTCCAGCACCCTTCAGTTGAACCCAGGTCACAGTAGCTGAAACTTCGAAGTTCAATGGAGGAAAGATCAATAAGATTAGAAGATGATATCACGACAAAGAGCCTCTCTTAAGGCCAGACAGTTCAAAGTCCCATTTAAGTGATTCAGAGCCAAAGAAAGAACTTCAATGCAAATTCAATGTTAAGATTTATTTAGCAACTATGTGATCATTTGTACAGATGATCACAGGTCCCAAGGAAGTGAATTGAAGTGGATTTCTACTCACTCACCAGAAAATACAGACTAAATTCAGAGCAGTCCAATTAGGAACATAATTTGAACGTGTAAAGAATCCTGGGCCTCATGAAGCACTGGGAAACTCTAATTGTTGTCATGGAACTAGGGTAAAAACTGCAGGTACTGGCAAGAAAGATTGAATATGACCCAAAGGATCATGAGCTAAGAAGGGACTTCATCCCAGATTGTTCAGGACCTTAGATTAATGAGATTTCCCTCCAACACTTTGTTATGATTTCACAGAATCAGTGGGTCTGGCAGGCACCTCTGCAGATCATGCCATCCAGCCCAACCCTACTGGTACTATTACTTTCAGTGGTGCTGTGGTAGACTGAAGACATCTGGCTTGCTAGCCTATTAGGTAGCTGTTCTGCCACTTTAGTTTCTCCATTGTAGTTGCAAAGGCAGATGCAACAATTCAATATTTTATTTTTCAGGCATGCATATAATTACATTAGCCTACTAATTTGTGTCTTTGCTATTCCAAAATGGCCTGTTATTGGTACTTGCAAGCCGTCCATATTGTTTCCTGAAAACACATTCACTGACTGTATCCTAATCAAAATGAATAGCAATTGAGCAAACATTAACTGCAGTTACAGGCATTTATGGCACATAAATAGTAATGTGTCTGCATAAATTCAATCTGAAAAAACCCACAAGTGCCTGTATCAAAGGTTTGACCATATTATCCATTACCAAAAATTGCAGACAAACCAAATACAATATAATCAGCTGATTGCCTCTATCAAGCAGCAGTTCATATTTAACTTACACTCACATACATTATAGCTTCAGCTTAACATGTGCCTGAAATAATTCTTTAGTCTTTACTCACAATCTTCCTTTCAGTATCTTTACACCACGAAGTACCATAAATATAAAAAATAAATCTCTACACTTCTTTTTCTTTGCTTGTCGTATACAGCACCACCCTTATAGCAGCTATTAACCCAGGCATTGTCTGACTAATGTGTTCATGGAATCACAATTTGAGCTTTGTGCTTCCTTTTCTCTTTGCTTCCTTTTCTCTTTCCCATATGCTACTCCCCTGTCCAGTTGGCCAGATCAGATCCTGGTTCTGGCTGTGTTGATCTCTCCCATATTTCCATTTTATCCCACCTAGTTCAGTCAACATAGCCCAAATTTTTTTCTTCTCCATCCATAGTATGAACACTGAATTAAATATTTGCAGGTAGATTTCATATTTTCTCCAAAGGGATTCCTAGTTTTCTCAGGCATTAAGGTCTGTGAAAAATAAATACAGCCTTAGACAGCAAACATGTTTGCTTATACTTGAGATGGAATCCATCTCATTTAACATTCCCAGAATCACAAAAATCACAGAATCACAGAAGGGTTGAGGTTGGAAGGGACCACCTGGGGTCATCTAGTCCAACCTCTCCACTCAAACAGGGTCACCTAGGGCACATTTATTGCTCAGGATTGTGTCCAAACAGCTTTTGAATATCTCCAGTGAAGAAGACTCCACAACCTCTTTGGGATCCTATTCCAATGCTCAGTCACACTCACAGTAAAGTTCTTCCTCATGTTCAGTGGAACTTCCTGTGTTTTAGTTTATGCACATTGCCTCTTGTCCTATCAGCTGGCACCACCAAGAAGAATCTGGCCTATCCTCTTGACACCCTCCCTTCAGATAATTATGCACATTAATCAGATCCTCCCTGAGCCTCCTCTAGGCTGAACAGGTCCAGCTTCCTCAACCTTGCCTCAAATGAGAGATGCTCCAGATCCTTAATCATTCCAGTAGCCCTTGGCTGGAGTTCCTTCAGAAGCTCCATGTCTCTCTTGCACTGGGGAGCCCAGAACTGGACACAAGTCCAGATGAGGCCTCACCAGGGCTGAGAGGGAGGATTACATTATGTATATCTCACAAAGTTAGCCGCTTAGTCCAATCAAATTATCTAAGACCTCTCCACAGTAGATTAAAACAGGTAGGTTACCCTCTAGAGAAAGTCCTCTCATAGACACTGATGCAGTATGTGATTACCTGCCCCTCATAGAAACCCCTCTGTTCTCTCACAGTAGAGCAAGCACAGATTCCAGCTTGCAATGCAACGTATATTTTGTATGGCTTACATGGAATACTCTATCATATCACTTGGTTTCACCTGCAGTGATATTATATACAGACCATAACCTTTTATTTATTTAATCTTCCTCATTGTACAACTTCTTTTGAATTGCAAAATCACAGACTGGCAATTGCAATATCTCTGCTTTGCAATGAACACCACCAAGAACAAGAATAATAAGAATGGCACCATTACATGCCTTTAAAACACCAGAGTGACTCTACAGCACACTAACATAGTAAGTATGACTATTACTTTTACCTATCAATCTAAGAAAGGTTAGTATTCAAAGGAGAAGGAAGCAACTAGCGAACTGTGAGTACCATGAATGAAAATGTCTTGTAAAAGCACTTCCCTAGAATGGTAAGGTTTTGGAGCAGGAAGGAAGCAGAGAATACTAGTTCAGATTCAAAATATTGGAAATCTATTTTGAAAAAAAAAAACATTTTAAATGTTTTTCAGAATGTTCTCAGAAACCAAAAGACAGGGCTTGAAGAATGGTTGTGTGCAGCCAGAAAGACATTCAATCTCAAGCACTTCCTAGTATTCCAACCACACTTGAAATATGGATTAATATGGATTTGTTCAAAGCCTTTTGATCATGTTTAACTAGAATGCATTTATGAGTGATTTTAGTGGAGCTGACTGTCCTTCTGCAAGCAATTGAAACTCATGATTACCAACATCTATCCCTTCTGCAAGCAATGAAATTATAACCTATACAACCAGAATATATCCTGTGGTTACAAGAGTTGCTGTTTCACTGAAGTGTAACTTCAGATCCCAGTAAGAAGAACTAAAGTGAAGGTAAAAAGAAGTTCTTTAGTCTGTCAACAGGGAACAGTTTTATGTCAAGAAGAAAGGGAAACAGTAAAACACATCACTGTCAAAAGAAGCAGTTGTAGCTCACCAAAACCCGTGCAAATGATTTCCACTTCATGCACACGGAGTTAGCCAAGTCATCTCATGACTTTGGTGAGGCCATGCCACTGTACGATCCCCCTGTCATATCTCACTGTACTTTCTACCTTGTTTATTAGTATCTTTCAGATTTCCTTTAATATAGAGACCAGAAAATACCATGCATACTAGAATTAAGAATTAAACTATATATAAAAGAAATAGTCACTTTACAGTGGTGGGGTTTTTTCCTTATATTTTTATTATTTCTTGTTCACTTCATTTCAGCTATCCTGGGTATCCCCAAAGGCTGTTTTTTTCTTTATTCAAACCAAATTTACACAATAGGTCAAAGTTCTCATAATGATCAAATATTGTTGATACTTTATTTTTTCTGGTGATGTAAACTTTAAATGATATTTCAGAGTAAATATCAAATAATGAAGATCTAATTAAATATTGAGGATTTGAGGAATAGAAATATATCTAATTTTTATTTGCATTATTTTTGGCTTTTGGAAATATTTTTAGGGTGGCTGTTAAAGCAGATAATCTAAGCAGGTTTCAGGTTCAATTACTCTACAGACTATACTAGTCTAGAGAAGGAGATATAATGTGATTGAAACAAATGGATTTAGACCCTTTTTTTTCCCATTTGAATTAATACCTCCTTCCAGCTTCAGAAGTTGCGAAGTCCAAGGTCTACAACAATTAGTTTATTGGAATGTCACCTGGAAAGAGTCACTTAACTAAAACTAGGAATTTGGAAGCAGGTTTTTTGTCCTTGTTACTGTAGAAAGCCTTTCTTCATCAAACATTGATGAGGAATTCCCAGCTGGAGAGCCTGTCTATAGTTTTCCATTGACCCTAGAGATGTAGGAATGCACATATTCCTTCCAAGATGAGTTCTAACCCACCCTTCTTCTGTCTTCCTCTGTGTTCCCCCAGGTTACCAAGATGTTGGCTGTGGTTGTGATCCTATTTGCATTTCTATGGATGCCCTACCGCACGCTGGTTGTGGTCAATTCCTTTCTCTCCAGCCCCTTCCAAGAAAACTGGTTCCTGCTATTTTGCAGAATCTGTATCTATTTAAATAGTGCCATCAATCCCGTAATTTACAACCTCATGTCCCAGAAATTCAGAGCAGCTTTCAGGAAACTCTGCAACTACCAGCAGAAACGGGAAAAGAAACCAGACAATTGCAACATGGCCCTAAATTATAACGTCGTCAAAGAGTCTGATCACTTCAGCACTGAGCTAGAAGATATTACTGTCACCAATACCTATCTGTCCTCTGCAAAACTGTCCCTTGGTGACACGTGTTTGTCATCTGAGGTAACAGCTCATGTATTTTAATGTTTGGTGTAGAGTTCTTATGAACCACAGCATGTTCACGTGCATGGGACTGTGCTGGGCTAGCTCTCAGCTGAGACCAGGGAAGTCTGCCAGTGACAAATGATACCCCACCAAACCGGGCATGGTGCGGAGGGAGAACTGCCCACTCTGGAAAGTGACGCTTTCGAAGTGTCTTGTGCCAATCATGATGTGACTGGGAGGATCTGGGTATGGGGAAGGATGACGAGAAGCATGCAGGTTAAGCTTTACTCCCTGATGAACAGAGGGCAGTGGTGGAGTATCAGAGTAGTGCTTGGCCATGACACCTCATGCACATGTCTGGCAGGAGGGTGGGCATTGGTGTCTGAGCTCAGTGATTCCTCCTCGTGTGCTCTGGCTGCCCACAGGAACGTAACGGAGTTTTCTTGTGCCTCACACCCTGGCTCCTGCTTGGGGTTAAGTAGCCCAGTGCCACCATGCAACTGGTGCTAAGAGAAGACACAGACCTCCTCCACAGAAGACACAGACCTCCTCCACACCAGCATTCTGGTCTTGAGAATGCTGAAAGTCACATCAATCTCCATGCTACCTCCCCCATCCCAGCGTGCAGCGCATCTCTCTAACCCAGCTCTCTTCTATATGATGATGCATGTTACTGTTTTCATAATACTCTTTTTACACAATACTACTTAAATGCTAGTAAACATGTACACCTTAGCTCTTACCATACAAAATATCCACAGAAAGGCTTAGCTTTTCATTTCCTTTTGCAGATGATATGAAAATGAAAAATATTTCTTTCTCAGTTTGTTTTTTCTCTCCTTATTTTCAGGCCTGAGACCCACCTTGTTCTGAGAACACAGCCCTATAAGACCTCTGGATGCTGTGTTCCTACCAACCCGTATGAAACGTAAAGGCATTTCTGCTCACACGATTACAGGAGTTACCATATATCTCTACACACCTGTCTATGTCCTAGAAGAAAAAGCTGCATCCTGGGGACCAAAAAGAATATACTACTGAGTCTTAACTGAGTGGAGCACTTAACACAGTTTTAAGCAGATGGGTTGGCTACAGTGGAATACCCAAGTCCTTCATCTCATGTGTCAGCCAAAGAGTGGTCTGTGTTTCTAGAAAGAGCAAGGCTGCCCAGGACATCTCCTCAGACACAGAGCAGGGCAATGGATGATGGTCCTCATGAGGCTGAGAGGCAAGGAGAGGAGCTGCCCTTCTGCCTGGCTGCATCAGGCAGACCCAGCAGTGCCCATCCCACAACAGCCAGAACCAATGCCAATTGCAGTGATCACCTGCGTTTGACTCCCCCATCCCACAGCAGTGCAAATCTAATTGCAAGCATCGTAACACACTTCCATAAGCAGATATCTGATGGAAAAGAGCACAAATTTTTTTTGTCTTTTTTTTGTTGTTTTTTTTTTTTTCAGTCTGAACTGCATGAAATAGAAAGACCATTCAATGAATGAATTTGCAGCAGGGAATAAACAAAAACCCAGTGAGAAGCTTTAAAACAAAATCTTTATTTTTTGGCAATCTGGACTTTTTACAAGGACATGTAAGGGTAGGACAAGGGGGAATACTTTTAAATTGAAAGAAGGTAGATTTAGATTAGATATTAGGAAGAAGTTCTTTGCTATGAGGGTGGGGAGAAGCTGGAACAGGTTGCCCAGAGAAGCTGTGGCTGCCTCATCCCTGGAAGTGTTAAAGGCCAAGCTGGATGAGACTTTGATCAACCCGGTCTAGTGGAAGATGCCTCTGCCCATGGCAGGGGAGTTGGAACTGGATGATTTTTAAGGGCCTTTCCAACTCAGACCATTCTGTGATTTTATTATTCTATGATTTTATACATACATACCACTTTTACAGTAAATATCAGCTAATACTAAAGCCTGTTGGAACTTGACAGGTGCTAAAGACTATTGGACAGACTTTCACTAGTTAATATTATCTTGGTTCAATAATAGTTGTGTGTCAGACTGCTACAGGGGGGTTATAAATTTCGTATAGATAATGTCTTGGCAAAAGAGGAAAACTCAGTGAAAAATGACTCCTTTTTCACTTTTTGTCTCAAAGGTTATTGATTAAAATACTTCATGACATAAAAAGTGTTGTCAGAAGATAAGACACCATGGCTTCTCACTTGCCACCAAAGCTGCTGGGATGTTCTTCCCTCATGGGGCCCTTTCAAGCAGCCTGGAACCACGATCTCCTCACTGTAGCTGCAGTCAAAACATCGTGTATGATTTTGGCTTTGCTCTAGACCAGCTCGTGTTCTTGCTAGAACTTCATTTACCCATTCCTGAGAAGCAGTAACAGAAACTCCGGAAGATGCCTGCGTATTCTTGTTTGCTATGAACATTTTGCACAGTTTTTTTTACATGACACTTAAAAAGCTATAAACTCTTAAATGTTCCAGTAAAAAACCTATCTGGTGTGGATGTAAGAGGTAGCCTCGCTAGCATTGTAAGGCTTTCCCATCCAGTTTTCCTTTGCATATACAACCACTGCTCCAGTTCAAAACACTTTCACATCCATGTTTGCAGAATTAAAGAGAACTGAAAATACTGATAGGCCTCACATTTAGATTTCTATGTCAGTCCCTGACTTCTGCATCCAAAAGCCCCTATTCAAAGCTGTCTGTATGTCAAGGAAGAAGTGAACAGTCTGGGTCCTGCTCTATCCACATCCTCGCTTTAACTTCTGTTTTAACCTTGTAGAGCTTCACAGGTACTTTCTAGCTTGGCTGAAAGATGGCAAGGCATGGAAGGGACCAACAGCAGGAGATTTTCAACCAGCAATACAGATGTGACACACTTCCTCCAGAAAGGACTTTCTATTATCTTTTATTTCCATCAGCACTTACCTTTTCATTTTGGCTAGCAGAGGGAGTGAGACCACAGGGGTATCCTGCTTCTGGAGACTTTTACCTGAAATTAATGGGGGGAAAAAGAACACCTCACGTGTGGACATTCATCAGGGGTAGGCTGTACACTGGAGCCTATCCCAGGAAGCACAGGAGCTGGCAGAGCTTTGGCTGGAGCAGAGCCAGTAGCTGAACCCGAGCCAGTAGCTGAACCCATGCAGGTTGTGTTGCAGTGTTTTATATATCCTCTGCATTGGGAATCTTTTTAATTTATTTACTGAGGGCTGAGGCTTGCCAGCTTGTCTGCCTGACCAGCACAGGCCACCAGACACATGCACGGGGTCTGTTTCTGCGCAGATGCTCCATCACCGTGGCATCTGAACACGCACACATCTGCAAGGGGGGTCCAGACTCTGTGCTGCTTTTGAATAAGAAAAAATGAGAGAGTAAGCCACATGGAAGCCAAGCAGCAAAGCTGACCAGTGTTCAAGAGTCAGAAGAATACAGTGTTGTTCTAGAGTTAGAATTTATAGCAATTCTATCTAATATATACAATACCACTGCAGTGGCATATACTTTGAACAAACGTTTCCTTAATAGAGCCTACTGTGAAATTACAGAGTTCTACAGCATTTTACTGCTCACACTTGTGTAAAGCTAGCTTGCCATTGTAAGTCAAGGAGAGGTACCACAACCTCTGTAATGTTTTCTCCAAAGCAACTGTCACAGTAAAAATGACATTATCTGGGAAATCTTACACAGGCATTTATATCTACTTAGCCAAGAGACATATTCAAAGTAAAAGCAGATTCCTCTGTTTGCCTGAGCAAAGCCTTTGTGCACAGTCAGCCAGCACCACTCACAGCTGATCAAAGTGAATATCTGGGTTGGTACTGGAGGAGAAGCAGGAGGATGTGGCTGCTGGTGGAACTGGCATGAGGAAATCCTTTCACTCTTCAAATGCTGTTGTCAGTTAGACATCTATCCAGTGCTTTCAGACCAGGCCCTACATCCCAGACTTTCTAAAGGAGTGCCACAGCTGGGTCCTTTTCTTACTTCAAAAGTGAGGAGACCTCCAGGACAAGCGGAAGGCAAAGACAATGGGTGCCATGGAAACCTGCCTGCGCTATTAGGAGCACAACTGGCTGGGTGAAGAAATAAGCTAACTATTCGTGTAATAACAGCAACACAAACTTACACTTTTACCTTGGCCCTTTTCAGAATACAGACTGAACTACAACTCCTATAGACTGACAATATCAGAAAGAAATTATTATCTCCTGTATTTGCCTTTTGGTTAAAAAGTAACTTTCTGCTTTCTCAGCCCCTGTCTCCATAGTTCTTTTTTTTCCCCGGCTCTCAGGTGAGGTAAGTAAGCCCATATTCTTTGTGAGATTTCATCAAGGGCTAAAATCTGTGCAGGTGATTGTGCATGCACCATCACTTAGAATAAAAATGAAAGGTATTATTTCATTGTGATATTTATGTGCTGTAGCAAAAACAATTGAAATGAAAATTGTGCACCAATGCAATATCTAAAATTGCAGATTCAAGTTAGAGTGTGATTTTTATTAAAAATGTGCTGTGACTATATCTTTATAGATAACATTCATTAAATCTATGCTAATTTTGTACAGATTCATACAGCTAACACTATGAAACTTTGTTAGATATCTCGTTAATGTGGTTGTAGTTCTGGTTCTGTGCTTGCCTTTCTGTTTGTAACAGCAACCGACCTTTTATCTTGTTCCTGGATGCATGTATTTATTAAAAAAAAAGTGTGATTTTAAGTTCATTAGTAACAATATAAAACTTTTTTGCTAGAAGTGAAAGTGACTGGATGTCAGTTACTGACTGCAGTCGCCTAACTATTTATCTCTATCTATTTATTTTGTGGATAACAAGTGCCTGTGCAACATTTAGGTTGAAAGAATTATCTGAGACGCAGCAATACTGAAATTTGTGTGTATATTCTCATTTAATGGCTTTGATGTAAGAGATTGCATTCTTTTTGCATTTTTATGTGCAGCTTTCTCCAGCATGTAACAAGAGATGCTGGTGTAGCATTTGGCTTTTGGAGCCACACTGATTACCATATGAAATACTGAGGTGCTGGAACTTTCAGTGTTGGCAAATTACAGAGATAGATAAGAAAGGTTATTTAGAAGTGCATTTAAAACACACTTTGGTTCAAATCAGTTCATGATTTCTTTGAGGGCAAGCAGCTCCAATGTAGTGTGAAGGGGTTTATGATGCTCCCATAGAAGTGAGTGGCACAAGTCAGATGGTAAAGTTCTCAGTAGCTTCCCTTCAAAACCAATTATCCAATACAACAGACTGAAGATCCTACTTCAGGAGCTGCCGCCTTTGCTCCTCCAGTACACAGTGAACACTCAGATCAATGTCTTGGCCTTTGGAACTAGATAAATATTTCTTGGTTGTTCTTTCAAAAGCTATTCTAGAAAAAATAGAAAAATTAAAAAATACAGATCTGATCATTGTCACCATGGAAAAAAAAATATTTCAAGAATGTGCAAAGCTAAATTGTTTTTTCAACAGTGCTGCAAATGCGTATTTATTTCTCCACTATTGTTTAAATTCTACCGTGTACAGTTTTAGTTGTTACAAACTGCAGTGAAATTTCAAAGTGATCTTTCAGTACTTTGTTATCTCTTCTTCAGAATTGTTTCTTTGCTGTTTTGTTCTTTTCAATAAGGGATTGTTTTCCCCTGATTCTTTCCTTGCTACTGGGATACAGGGATACAGCAAATGTGGGGAAATTGGTTCTGCCAAAATGATTGGACCTCCAGAATTTTTTAATATGGAAGCTGAATGCTGGAAATTTTAATTCACTCAAGCAGCTGGTTTAGAAGAAATTTGGTTTTGTCCTACCCAGAGTAATTCTGACTTCATTTTGTCATTGCATGTGGTTTATAAATTTGTTTATTAATACGACTGTGAAATTATTCAGAGAAATATACTGCTCATAAATGTAATCCTTCTAAAAATTAAGAACATTTGTTGTTCAAAAGAAGTATTTTGTAACTGTTTGATGCATGCCATTCAGGAGATTCATGTGATGGAATTTTCTTGCTACTCTAAATAAATGTTGAACAGGATAATCATACTGAAACTTCCAATTTTTTAACAACCACTTGAATGCATACCTTTTGCCTTCCTGCCCCTGGCAATGGGCAGATAATGCAACAACATCCTTTGCCATCTGTAAGGGAATGAACATTCCAAAACAGCAAGCTTTTTTTCCTGAAGGAAGAGCAGTTTGACAATAGTCTAGCAGTTGCAGTGCTTAAACAGGAGAGGATTCACATGAATCTACTACAAGGATTACTTATGCATTTTGCATTGGACAGCATTAAACAAACGCAAAACCAAACTCAAATTAAAAAAAGAAAAAAAGAAAAAAAAAATAATCTTGGGCAGAGACCAGAAGCCACTTTGGTCTTTGAGCCCCACAATCAACTTAGTTGGTTCCCCTACTCAATGGGTACTGCCTTGCTTTTCTTATGATGTCAGCCACTTGTGCTTGGACTCAGCCTCAAGTAAAGGAGTGGAAACTTTGTCTGCTCTGATTTTCCTGCAGGTAATGCATAGGAAACTCACTCTCCTGGGGAGCAGGATATACATAAAGTCTGAATTCCCTAGAGGCCAGACTAAAGCCAAGTGTATGCCTCTCATTTCTTGGGTAAATGCTCTATCACTACATCGTGGTTTAAGCCCATCCGTAACTCAGAAAACCACGTAGCTCACTCGCTCACTCCCCTCACTTTCTCCCCCCTGCTCCCAAAGGGATGGGGAGGAGAATGGAAAAAATGTAACTCCCACGGGTTGATACAAGAACAGTCCAGTAACTAAGGTATAACACAAACCGCTGCTGCTGCCACCAATAATAACAATGATAAGGGAAATAACAAGGGAAGAGAATACAACCGCTCACCACCCAGCCCAACCAAGCAGCAAACTAGCTCTTCTGGGTAACTCCCAGTTTACATCCTGGGCATGATGTGCTGTGGTATGGAATACCTCTTCGGTCAGTTTGGGTCAGGTGTCCTATCTCTGCTTCCTCCAAGCTTCCCCTCCTCCCTGTCAGAGCATGAGGCTCAGAAAGTCCTTGGTCAGAATAAACATTATTGAGCAGCAACTAAAAACATTGGTGTTATCAGCGCTGTTCCCAGGCCAAAAGTCAAAACCACACTACTGTACCAGCTACTAAGAAGGAGAAAAATGACTGCTACTGCTGAACCCAGGACACACAAGTACTAAATACAGGTGGCTCATTCTCACGTCAAATCTTGCTGACATTTGTGAATCCTAGGTAGTAGGTTTCTTAAACTTTTCACCCAGTACCCAACCCAAGTTGTCTGCATGGGGATGAATAACCCCACATATTAGTACAGGTTGACCTGCTGGAGAGGAGTTCTGCAGAGATGAGGCACTGTGGATCCTGGTGAACAAGTTGACCATAGAGCAGCAACGAGACCTTGCAGCAAAGGTCACTAGTCTTCTGGGTTACACTAGATCATGGCGAGTAGGTAAAGAAAGATGATCCTTCCCTCTGTTCAGCACTGGCAAGACAAATGTGGGGTGCTGTGCCCAGTGCTGGGCTTCTTAGTATGAGAGAGACATGGACTTACTAGGTGAATCCAGTGAAGGTCCACAGAGATGAAGGAGCTGGAGCATCTGACATATGAAGAGAGGCTGAGAGAGCTGAGGTTGTTCAACCTGGAGAGCAGGAGGCTCAGGGGGATATTACCAGTGTGTAAAAACACCTGACAGTGGAGAGGTAAACACAGCCACTTCTCAGGGGTGCTCAGTGACAGGGCAAGAGGCAATGGGCACAAACCGAAATACAGCAAATTGCACTTAAACATTGGTTAAAAAACCTTTTCCTGTGAGGGTGATCAAATACAGAAGCAGATTTCCCAGACAGGTGTCCTGGGTTCAGCAGCAGCAGTCATTTTTCTCCTTCTTAGTAGCTGGTGCAGTGCTGTGTTTTTGATTTT